>MU863625.1:2114312-2175781 GCA_033575675.1 Parathielavia hyrcaniae
GGGGGTGGTGTGCGAGGGCGCTGGATGATGACCTGCGGCGGGGGAGGGGGCGGCGGAGGGGGCGGGATGATGGTGGTGATCTTGCGGCGGACTTCGCAGAGGCCTGGCTGGGGCGGGTCGCCGAGGTAGAGGCGCTTTTTATGCCTGTGCTCGCGCGGATGCACTGGGTATGGGGGGTGAGCATGTAGACGACGGGAGAATAGGGGTGGTTGGGTTTGCTCTTACTGGCTGATAGTGTAGAGCCGCTAGAGGTGGCTCTCAAGTTTGACGCGATGGACTCAGATCTTGAGAAGGAAAGCTGGGGCGGGTTGATAGTGACAGGCGAGGTAGCTAGGTAGCAGAGGGAGAGTGGAGTAGGACAGGCACTCTACTGTACTCGAACAAAAAGAAGAGTTCTGGAACTACCTGACCAGCTATGTATGTATATGCCGGCAATGTTGGTCGGCTTTGCTGACATCCCTTCACGGATCGTGCCGAACCAAGCTCTGGCCTATGACGTAGTTTGTGCGACCAGCATCCTGGTTTTGGTCGCGATTTCTCTGTCCAATAAGAAGACATAGCTGGCCATCATCGACCAAGCTGCCTGACTGATCCAGCGCTCTTCAAATCATAAAGAGAGCCGTGGAAAGTTTCCTGTGCAACCCCATTGCTTATGATAGCATCCTTGAAGCCATCCGGAAGAGCACTGATGACAGAGCGAATTTTCTTTGTGCGATTGCTCCATGACAGAGCACTCGGGAGCTTTAAAATGCAGATCAGTGCCAAGGCTTAGCCCCTGGTGGCCAATGAAGCCGGGTTAATCAATGAGTATTGTATCTCTGTAATTTCTAACACGCGGTCGTCATCTGTATCCCGCGGCCGAGTCGTTTGAGTACCAGTGCCTTGCGCGGCTTCTGAAACCTATTAAGAAATACATTTGTTGGCAATTGAGGAAAAGTGAGGGTGTGAAATAAGCCTCGTGGTCATAGCGTTCTGCACCCCACGCAGCGTACCACTTCGCGGGGTCTTTCGGAGGACCCCAGCCCACTGAGCCCAGATCTCATCCCAGTACCGATTTACGGTATGAGACCCTGACTCTTACGAAAGATTGTTGCCCGAATACCTCCCTCTCCTCCTCCCGTCTTCGTGGGCTTAGTCGGCTTTGGCTATCGTCCAGGTTGCATTCGTGTCGGCCTCCGACCGAGTGTGACGCTCGAGGCTGCAGCGAGCTCCCTTTGCCTTCAACTTTGCATCTACAGAGTTTGCGGGAGTTCCGAATATCAAAACACGTTTCTCGGCGCCACTTGCTTGCAGCATCTGCATACATACCTTGATGATGCGCATCGTCCCGAGAGCAGCCCATCATATCACCTGGCCTTCGACTCTTGAGAAAGTACTACCTATATATATGCAAGACGGCTATCGACTCCGTTCCTCGCCTCCTACTCTTCAGCTAGGTTCTCGGTTTCAGCGTTCCTCAACTGTTCACCACTCCTCGATTTCTTTCGATATCATATCGGCTCTACCCCAGGAACCGGCCACCCGGTGTCTGGCTCAATAGCCAACTTGCTTCGCGCCTGTCTTACGTTACAACCTGGTATGTTCACAAACGGTATCCTTCCCTTCCATGAGCACGCTGACAATATTACCAGGGTTGGACTGTAAGAACGGCCACTGACCTCGGCACTCACATCGACTATAAATACCCCGGCCTTCGGCCATTTGGCGTACCGCCAGCAACCATACTTCGCTCAGCTTTGTCCGTCAACCCTGCCGCCCGCCAACATGACCAGAACAAGGCGTGCCAGCGGAGCCAAAGCGGCCGTCCCTGGGAAGCCCTCCCTCGCCGCTCTGCCTTATGAGCTCCAAGCCTCGATATGGGAGGCCGCCATTGAGGCCCAGATGATCTTCATGGACATCGCCAAAGGCCGCTTGGTCATCACTAGCCCCGCTGACAAAGGCCTCGCCCGGGCCTGCAGCCTGTCACGGGAAATCTATACCCGGAACAAGGAGCTGCACCGACTTGGCGAGAATTCGTACTGGGTCGACCAGGACCACGACATCTTCTACCTCCGCAGCGACGACCGCATCCCCGGCAACTGGGACCCCATCACCCGCCCCTCGGCGCCCACCCACGACATCAGCCTGCCCGCGGTCGACGGCATCGACCTCGACATCATCCACAACCTGGCCGTCGACCTGTACTACCTGGGCTCGCACCCGCGCGAGCACGCCATCGTCCGCCTCTGGATCCTCTTCCCCGGCATCCGGCGGCTCCACATCCTCGTGCCCAAGGGCCCCGCCGGCACGCCGGCCCCGAAGCTGACCCCGGAGACGGTCCTGCTGTCCGACATCCCCAACCTGCAGATCGTGGGCGCCCCGGACCGGACCGGCAAGGAACTCTGGCTCGCCGTCCGGTACCAGGTCAAGAGGGCCTGCAACCGGATTCTGACCACCGAGAACGGCTGGATGGGCCGCTACCTCCCCGAGGTCGTCGGCCACCTCACCGACGTGCGCGCCGTGAAGCCACGGCTGGATCCGCAGCAGCAGAAGTCACAGGAACAGCCGCGACAGGCCGACGACACCGCTAAAGATGAGACCTAGAGGCCGTCGAGCCCCCGGCTTGCCGACGACAAGGATGCTCGAGGTCGCTTTCTCTTGTCTGTCGTCCTTTCTTCTCTCTCCTAATCCCCACCTTTGGGGCTGTGGGTGGAAAAAGGCGGATCTGCAGGACACCGGGTTCTCATTATCCCCAAGAATGATTTGTGTTTTCTCACTCATTCTTTCTTGGGGTTCTTACTTATAGTGGGCGGGGGACATTGTCAGCGTATGATGCCAGTCTGTCGCTGGGTTAGGGTGTTTGGTGGAGATTTGTTTTCTCTTTTTACCTCGGTCTTATATGGGGAGTCATGATGGATGCATACATGGCCAGCGGCGTATCGTTGTTCTTTCAGCGTCTTGGGATATGGACCGGGGGGGCAGCATCAGCGGCGTTCCATATTCATCATTGCATGCATGGGGGCGCGGATCGGTTAGAGCGAATCAGCATGATTGAGATACCCTGTACGTTATAGAAGTGTAGGCAGTAGAATGTCGGGATACCCTGAATAGAAGCGTTGCTTTTTCTGTTAGGCTTCTTTCGTTCTCCGCCAAATGTCTTGACCGGCTCGTGAGTTGTAAGACTATAAACCGTATTTTCACCTGTGGCCAGGTGATACACATATAAAGTGAAGACTATGCCTACCCATTAATCCAAAGTTGAAGAGCCCAGCCGGTGGTCGGGGATCAGAATCCTGAACCTTTCCACTAGAGATGGCAGAAGACAAGCAAGCGTACATCAAACTCACATAGATGAGATACCGAAACGCCCATCAGATTCGCAAAAAACAGTACTCTTCCAGCCACCCATACATATCTCATAGCACATACCATCATGATCCTTCGTCAAGAAAACATCTTCGCAATGCCCTTCAAGCCATCACCCCACCCGCCACCTCCATCTCCACCAACATAATCCCTCTCGAAGCTCCTGCGTTCCCTATCCAAACAATGTCAGTAATCCGACCCATCAAGCACCACCACACAGGTAAGGTAGGTAGCAACAAGTCACCAGCAAAGAAAAGGTCAAAAAACATACCACTGCACGCCCGCATCCCTCCCGCGCTCCACACTCGCCCGCGCAGCCCTCGCGGCCATGCCGCCGCCGACGCCGGCGCCGCTCACCATCTTGACCGCCTCGCCGACCAGGCCCATCGAGTCGCCTGAGCCGGCCCGGGCGGCCAGGCCAAGCATGCGCTCGAGGTGCTTGGGCAGCTTGAGGCCGAAGCGGGCGAGCAGCGCCGTCAGCGCGCCGCCCGTGATGAGCGGCATCAGCACCAGCATGAACACCTTCATCGGGTGGCGCTTGGCGTAGTAGACCAGGTCGCGCAGCAGGCGCTTGAGGCGCTTGACCGCGCGCGCGACGAAGCCCGGGCGCGGCGAGCGCTTGTAGTAGGACGCGCCCGAGGGGGAGTGGCGGCCGCCTGCGGAGGGGGAGAAGAAGGTTAGTTTATTTGTTGCTTTTTTTTGTAGTGAATGAAACGAGGGGAGACGTACCGAAACCGCCAAAGAAGGAGCTCTTGGACGGGTCGGGCAGGCCGAAGAAGGAGCGGGTGCCGTCGTCGTCCCTGTCCCTGTCCTTGTCGCGGTGGCTGCTGCGGCGCTTGCTGCTGCGGTGGTGGTCGCCGTCGTGGTGGTAGCTGAGGTGCTCGTCGTCATCGCCGCCGCCAAAGATGGAGGCGGCGATGCCGCTGATGCCGCCGCCTATGCCGCCGGCCGTCGAGCGGGAGGACCGGTGCCGCGAGCGATCGTGGTCGCGGTCGCGGTCGCGATGGCGGGATCGGGATCTGGAGCGGTCCTTGTGGTGGCCCGAGTGGCGGCGGGTGTGGTGCGATTTGGATCGCTTCGAGTGCGAGCTGCGCGCCGAAATGACGGAGGCTGCGTCTTCGAGGAGGCCCATGGTGGTCTGCGGCGCAGAGGGTTTGCCGCCGACTCGGGGTATTCAGAAGCTTTGGTGAGGCTGTGGGAGGCGCCGACTCGTTTGCAGTTTGCCCGGAGTCAATTGCGACGAGTCAAGCACTCAGAAATGGCGGCGCTGTGGTCTGTTCGTGTCGACAGTCCCATACAAGCCTCGGTCAGGGCTACATGTTTTCGGACGGAGGAGAGGCTGAGGGTTTCTCCCCCGCGGCAATGATCAATCACACCGCCGCTCGAAAATCAGAAGGCTGGAGTGATCGCCTTCGGAGCTTGATCCCTGTCTCTGACCAGGGGGTTGGTGGGGAACTGCGTGGTTGAACGGCGCAGGCTCGGCAGGGTCCAGTGACCAAGTGAACCGAGTCAAGTATACGTACCCTAACCCTGGGATCAGAACCCTGAGTCCGGGGAGTCTGGTCAGGAATGAACGTGAACATCCAATTCGGGTTTGCGTACCGTCGTGTTCGACTGTTCGTAGGGTCTCTCACCACAAATCCTCAAGCATCGAGCGTTAAGAGGCGACAACGAAGGCATTAGCTATTAGCGCTAGAGACTCAAACAAACACCATTTACAAGCTTCGAAACTGAAAACTGATCCCAGATTTTCTATGCTCTCTGTTCTATCCAGTCTATCCGTCCATCGCTTCTCAGAGCCAGCCTGACCTATCTACCAATTACTCCAACCCTTCACAACCTCCCCGCCCTCTCCCTCTCCCGCCTCATCTCATCATAGTCCGGCATATACCGACTGACCACGGTGAACCCCAGCGCAAGCACCACCAACAGCACCCAAATCGCATACCCCCACAGCCACTGCGTGCGCGCGCCCACGGCAAACAAGCCCGCAAACAGCGCGGGCGAGAACGCCCTGACGCCGCTGACAATTGACAGCGCCAGCGCGTTCAGCATGCCCAGCGTAGCCGGGCTGGGCGAGACGTCGTTGAGCGCCAGCTGGATCGCGGTGAAGGACATGCTGATACCGCAGCCGAGACACAGGGCCAGGGGCGCGGCGACCCAGAACGCGGCGATGCTGGCCTCGGTGCCGGCGCGCAGGAGCAGGGCGAGCAGCGGGCTGAGGGCGAAGAAGAAGGGGTAGGCGAGGGCGCAGGCGCGGAGGACGCCGTTGGTGCCGACGCGGCGCTGCAGCGGCGGCAGGACGAGCAGGACCCAGACGGCCTGCGACGCGCCGTTGAGGCCCATCATGACGGCCATCTGGAGCGACGTGAACTCGAAGCCGCCCAGGCGGACTTTGGTGAACCAGAAGACGGGGACGATGGCTGTGTAGGCGTAGGCTAGCAGCATGATGTGCCCGTAGGTGTACAGGACTATCGGTACGCCGGGGATGTTGATGAGGTCCCAGGTGGAATATTCGTCGGGTTTGGGAGCGGCGGATTCCTCGGCGCCGCTGGTCGTGCTGGCAGGATGGCGAACCAGAGTCTCTTCGGTCCAGACGGCGGTGACGAATACGGCTGAGAGCCCGATGACGCCTACGACCAGGCTGGGGAGAGCGTAGGGGTAGTCGAGGAAGAAGCGGACGTTGCCAAACAGACCGGGATACTGCCTGGCAGGGTCGGCGAGGGCACCGCCGATTAGGGGCCCGAACAAGAGGCCTAGGTTGCCGCTGAAGGCGAACCAGCTGAAGGCGCGGGCTTGCGTCTTGGAGGTGCTGTGCTCCGAGATCATGGTCCGGATGGTCACGATGGTGCCGGCAAAGACGCCAGCCAGGCAGCGGAAGAAGACCATTTGCCAGATGGTCTGGGCCAAGCCGAAGAGGGCCGTAGCGAAGGAGACGCCGACCAGTGAGAAGACGAGCACGGGCTTGCGGCCGAGGCGGTCGGCGGCTTTGCCCCATATAATCATGACGCACATCTGGGTGAGCGAGAAGAGGGATTCGATGAGGCCGCTGTAGAAACCGACGTCGGCGTCGTCCAGGTGGCCGTTCTCCTGTGCCATGTAGTTGATGTAAGGGATGATAGAGAACTCGCAACACTGTCAGCTATGGATTCCCTGTTCTAGATGTGTCTAGAGGGGTTTCGGGGGCTAAATGTGCTGCCTCGGAGCAGGATGGCTCCTGAGACAGCCATGGAGGGGTGTAAACAGTCCACAAGTGCTTACAAAGGCGACGGGCTCGACCCAGCGGGCGTAGCACAAGGCGGCGATTTGCCATACGGGCAACGGTTTGTCGTCGACATTGGCGATTTCAACGTTCCCGTTTTGAATTTGCTCAGTGGCGGCCTCGTTGACTGCAGCGATGTCTTCCGCCACCAGCAGGGGCGTCTGCTCTGACATGCCGTCGTCACCCGACGCCCTCATCTTGTGGGGGCCTGTAGAAGAATGAACGGAAAGTCGGGGTATTCGAGCCCGGAATTCGTCGACATTGCTTTCGGAAAAAGTCAATGCCAGAGTTTCCGCTCAAGTCGAGTTTCTTGACCGAGTTGTACTTTGTACAGGCACCGTGCTGGCGTCGCCTTTGACTCTGAAGAAGAGAATGAATGGCCCCGTTAGTGGGCTCCCGTAGAAAGTGGGGCATCGGGGAAACGTCCTCCGGCTCGCCGTTATCTCGGAGCCGGTGAGGACCGGCCTCATCGGATTTGAGTTGCCAGTTGAACCACGAAAGCATGGCACTGCTTGGGCAGTATGGCCAGGATGGATTGAGGCGTTACTGACGCACTAGGTAGCATCCGATGAATACAGACAACAAAGGCGCGTCGAGTAAAACCTAGAAGAGCGGCGCTAGATCGTTCATCGGTTAGCCGTCTTCACTGGAGAGCGTTCCAGTTTAGGTTCCGACTCTGTTCAACTGCCAGATTCGGAAGGCAGCACCCACACGCAGGTTCACCTTTCAGAACTTGATCGTTAGCAGCGCAGCCTGGGCAGCAGGTGAGCGCACCAATTCTCGTATGACTGAACTACACCACTCCACACTCATGACACCAACCAACCTGGAAGCTCCGACGTGGACGCCTCCCAACTTGCTGCTACGCGTAACATGCGCGGTGGAACAATGTGCAACAGATACAGCACACCCGTCGGGTTGAACTCAGCTAGATCCAAAAGAGGCGGGGTTCATTGACCTAATGTACCTATACAGTATCTTCGACAGGAAGAGTCAATATAAACTGTACTATATGCCATGCAATCTCAACAATGAGCGAGGGTATCTCCATCTTCAGAATTCGTCTAATCCAGCCAAAAAAAGCGACAGGCTTCAAGTTTCCCCCTTGCCCCATGCTCCGTGACCGCAGCCCGAACAGCGAAAACCAAAGCAAGATCCAGAATCAACGGCTTAAACACCCACCATATCAAGGCAACCTCCTACTGAGCACCCCCAACACCCCTAGTGTATCTCCAAAGCAAGCTCACTCCCTTCAGCCTCCACCGAGGCAAGCACACCACCCTAGCCCCAGCCCCCTTCCCTTTCCCCCCCTTGCCCGCCCAGCTTCCGCATCCCTTCCCACCAGTGAGACCTCTTGATGCCGCCTCAACCCCATCCCCCCGATTCCCATCAGCCGAGGAAGCACCACAAGGATGGGGTGAGCAAGCAGCGAGCATGCCCCTAACCCACCGCCTCCGGAACCGCTTCCAATCATCATTCGTCGGCCACGGATCGCACCACTCGCCGCCCTCCCCATCCTCCCCGTCGTCACTCCCCGCAGCACCCCCGCCCAGCCCGCCGCCTCCCGCCCGATGAGCATCACACTCCCACATCCCACTCTCCGCCCCAGTCCCAGCCCCAGTCCCAATCCCAAATCCAACCCCAGACGAAGTAGAAGACGAAGAAGAAGAAGGATAAAAGCACCCCAAATCACCACCACACCCAGTCGGCAGGCCGCGGCCGCTGCCGCCTCCTCCGTCAACAGCAGCAGAGACATAGCGCTCATACTCGTCGAACTCGTCATCCCCCCCCACGGCCCGGACATCCAGCGGGTAGTAGAGCAACTCGTTGGTGTGCGGGCGGCGCGGGGGCGAGTTGATGTTGGACTCGATGTCGAACTTGAAGCGGTAGGCCTGGTGGACCTGCTGCTGCGGTCTGTTGTTTTGTGCTTGTGTTTGTGTTTGTGCCGCGTCGGGGACGGATGACGGCGCGGGCGTGGGGTGAGGAGTATTGATTGCGTGTGCTTGTGAGGGCTGTGGGTGGTGTTGGTGTTGTTGGTGTTGTTGGAGTTGATAGCTGTGAGGAAAGGGAGGAGGAATTCGTTGGTGCTGCTGCAGGATTGTCGGCAGAAGCGGAGGCAACAACAGGGTTGACGGTGGAGAGGGCGGTGCCCCGCCTGCTGTTGCTGTCGGTTGCGTTGTAGTGGCTGACACGCCGGTGCTCAAGACAGTTGATGAGTAGCCGACTGCTGTTGTTGGTCGAGGACCTGGCGCAAGACCGAATCCGGGGGTTGGAGCCGCAGGTCCGGGAAGCATCGGCGTCAGCGTCCCCGGGAAGTGAAAGTCAAACTGGAACTGGAATTCTTGATGGACGACGAAGATGAGCGTTCTCAGCCGCGGAAACTTGGCCAGGCTTGCCAGCAGCTTGCCCATGTTGTTCTTGGACACCTTGCGGCCGAGCACCGGGTGGAAGATGCCCGGATAAATCCCGTACGACGTGCCCAGCGCCAGCTGGGCCGCGTTGTCTCGCACCAGGGGGATCTGGCTCATGAAGTGCAGCGCCCGGTGTAGCCGCTTGACGAGAAGATACGGCTCCAGGAGCAGAATGTCCCGTGACATGTCGACGTACTTGGTCGTTTTCCCCAGCGTCAGGCGCTTGTAGTGGTGGAGAACCAGGGAGCGGCTCTCTCGGCAGACAGCTGCTAGCGCCGGAGGAGGCTCAGGGTGCACGTTGGCAAACATCAGCCCCTCCTGAGCGGGTGTCTTTTGTTTTGAGTTCGGTGCATCCAAGACCTCGTAGACCCGCGACCCCGGCAACGCAAGCTCCCAGATCATGTTCCGTATCTCGGGCGGAAGCCTCTGAAACCTGGGAAAACAGTCCGCCGCCTGCGAGGCGCAGCGACGGGGAAAACGTGGATCGTAGTGCATCCTTCCGTCTCTTGAGCAGATGCACCCTTCCAAGTAGTCGTGTGTGTTGCGCAGCCGAAATATATCGCCCACTGATTCCGCCTCGACCCTGGTATGAAGGCCGTTCCCCTGTGATATCCAGTTCTTGAGTATGTACCCGGCTCAGCGTCTCGGGCCGGTGGGCACGTCAAGTTTCTCCGGACTTCAACTAGAGCCTCTTCCCAACGTCAGGGCTGTGAAATAGTTGGCTGGCCTGGGGATGTCTGCAGTCCGACTGGAATAACGCGCGAGTACTGATCTCCTCGGTCTGGAAGTGACTGGTCGAGCCCAGATCTCGAGATGCGCCCGTGGTGCACAAGTGAGCTGGAGTCGCCAGCGGAAAGCCGGATTATGCCGAGCTGGTTGCAGTCGACGGTGCGTAGCGAGCCACACAAGATATGAGAATCCAGCCTGATGAACAATCAAGACACGGACAGGGCGTGAGACTTAATATCAAGAGCTGAAGCACCCGGTGTGAAGTACGTCGGGAGCGCCCAGGTTAAGAGACCTCGAAGCGGAAAAACGAAGTTTGGAGAGAAATTCCGGTACGGATACGTGAGGGAAGGTCAGGGCAGCCCATCTTGTTTAAGGCTACCCCCGGCTCAGCTCCCGCCACTGGAAAAAGCGAACAGGTGGGCAGTTCCAAGGCTGCTTGGATCTCGGAGAGCCTAGGCAAGGCGCCGGGCCCGGGAGCGAGCCGGACGACATGTCGGAAACGGGTTTAGAGGTGGGAGGGTTCATGACCGAAAGATCCCCATCGCTAACATGCGGGCTTTGCTCGGGCATGCGAAGCGTGTCCGGGTACAAACAGGAGATGGGAGGGAAAGGCGCCAACCCTTCTGCAAGAAGCAATCTCACACGGGACTGGCCGGGAAAGCAGGGTCAGAGCGGCAAATAGGAGCCACGGCCCATGGGACGCTACCGAGGGAGATAGATGGCGGGATTCTCGGTTGGTCATGGTCATGTCATTTCGTTTGGATCAGTGGGAGCTCGCGGGGTTGCGGTCAAGGAAGGCAGCTGGCAGCGTCGCGTCCTAGCCCGCCTACCGAGGATCGCCCGTCAGCTGGGGCCGCTGCTTCTTGGTGCGGGAGGGAGGGCAGAGGAGAATGGAGCCCTTTGGGCGCATCGTGTCGAATAGGCAGGCCGAAACACCTGAGAGGTCGGCGAGGTCAGAGGAAGGGACTCGGCAGAGGAGGATGGGACGTGGCGGTGGGTTTGTGTGCTATTCTTAGTATATACGGGCCACGTTGTAATGCTGCAGTGTTGCATTTCATTACTTTCTCAAGCTTACCGATCGGGGGACCTATGGAAACGAGCCGGGGACATGGAAGAGAGTAGCAGTCGGGTCGTGCGCCAGCTTTTTCGTGATCGGAGGTAGCGTAGCAGCGGACCAGGAGCGGTAAGGGCGTGGTCCGGGCGGTCGAGAGGCGACTGGACGGGACACCGGAGGGGCTTGCGAGCTGCCCGTGTGGTTTGCTTCTTTCAGTAGTTATGTGCCGTGTGCAGGGAGCGGATCGCAAGCAAGATGCACATGGCATACCCAATAGCATGTAAGGCGGGCGGAAGACGGCTGACCGCACAGGACGCTTGGAACATACCGCCGTATGCACAGGTGGGAATGTGGGGAGACTGGGCGATACTACCCAAGACATGAACTGAAAACGTGACGCTGGGTGACAGGGGAGCGTTGAGACGGATCAGCAAAGGACCTCGCGGCCCCAAACCAAACGTTAGGCGTGGATCGCTTGAGAGTGTTTGGCGGTGTGTCGGCAGACGCACTGGCGGCCAATCCCATGGTACAAACAGATGCTAGAGACAAGAGGAACCGAAAAGCTCAGATCAAAAGAGACCTAGGCCGGGTGAAGAGCTGAACAAAAAGGAATCAGAGTTGAACCAAAGAGTTTGTCCTGCTGTTCTCGAGCTGCTTTGCTGTCCTCGTTGATCTTTAGTGAGTCCACGCCAACATGGTCTACGCAGACACCGTTCAAGCGTGGCTTGTTGTGGTTGTCGTCTGGATGTCAACAGCTGCATGTGAGTGAGGTGCAGTGTTCCGAGTTCTGACATCTGACGAGTGAACTTCCACATCCAGAATCCAGAATTCCAACCTGGAAGCTCCAGAAAGTGTGTGGGTTCAGTGTGGGGAAGAGCGGTGGGGCTGCCCGCTCTGGAGCATAATTCTTCCGGGATTGGGCCCCATCGAAAAATTCTTTGGTATAAGATCACAAGCTGTCGAGCTTTTGCCCTCTCCTCGATTTTGGATTTGGTGTGCGGCTTCCACATCCATCAAATGACCTTCCCCGGTTGCTTCGGTTCCCAGCTCCTTTTCGAAGGAGCTGCTATGGTACTCGTCGTGTCAGATGTGGAATAGAGTGATCATAATTGCAGGCCGGCGTCCCCATCAGTCACTCCATCGAGAAAATACCCCTCAAGGGGCTGGATGGTGATGGGGTTGCTGGACATTACTCTTTCTTGTTCATGTGGCGTGGAAACGGCTAATTCGGTCTCGGCCGATGATGCTTCTGCCTGGTCTGCCGTCGTTTGCAATGACGGCTTCGCCTGGCGGCCAATCACGCGGAAACGATGTCGCCTATACGCGGCTTCCGTCCATCTAGTGCGAACGCATAAATTTCTCACAGTGATGCGTTTGATACGGTAAATCAGAGAGATGGAGGGCTGGCTCGCTTCGCGCCGCGGATCCTGTGCTCGTGTCGCTTGACTCGTTTCCACGCTTTCCGGGGTTGAGGTTGGTCCAACGTTGTAAACTGAAGGCTGCTTCATTTATTCGTGGCCGCGGAGTCCCCACTGCATACCTGCCACGCGATACCCTTACCACCTGGTTATGGAGTGGGAGCTCAACGGCGGCTTCTCGCCTTCCACATCATGGTTGGGAGGCCAGCCGTCTCGGCCATCACCTGCCGGGGCCGCTTCAGACACGTAAATGGTTCTCATATCAATGCCATACGTGCGTCAAATGTCATGATTCGTCATCCAGCCACCCTTCTTGCACGAGGCTGGGGAACTGTTCTGCTCTCGCCTACTCGCCAGGCTCATCGCCAATCTTCTCGAGCTTGCCCATCTCCCGCTTCTCGCCAGTCTCCCCAATCAACCTCAGCCTGTCGATCCTGGTCTTCTCGCCATCACCGTCTCCGTTGGCGACGAACAGTACCAGGCTAGTAATGTTCTGGAACTTGACGAATCGCAAGGGGATGTTGGCAGTGCCCTCCGCGTTCCAGTCGTCCTCTGAGAGCTCGAATTCTTGTGTAGCACTGAGATCTTCGGCCTCGTCGAATCCAAGATTGTGCGGTTTGTTCGTGAAGAGCTTGATGGTCCGGGGCCGCATGGGGACGTCTTCATCCTCGTCTTCGTCGTCGTTGCCGCTAGGGGGTAGAGACGTGATCTTGTAAAGGGAGTTAGTCAGCAGGCTTCCAGGCTGGACGGCTGTGTGGCTTTTTTCCGACTTGCCTGAAGTGTGTGCAGCTTCAGCATGGACTGGAAGGGCATGAAGAGCAGCAGCTGCTCGTCCGTGTCGCTCTCGACCCAGTCCTTGGAGGCGGCCTTCCCTCCCGACAGCGCGCTGGGCTTTGCTGCGTCAAACAGCACGCGGACGCTTCCGCCGTCTGGGTCGACATTGAGCAGCTCGCAGTACCGCAGCTCGACCTGATCCGTGATGTCGATGTATCCGCGGGGAAGCCCGGCGCCCCTCCAGCTGGCGCCGCCGCCGCCGCTCGATTCTCCACCGCTGGCACTCAAGTTCTGCACCTCGGCGCTGAGCTTCTCGACCACGGCCTGGAGCTTCTTGGGGTCGGCCCCTTGGACTTTGTCCACAACCTTGCCATTGCGGAAGACGATGAAGGTGGGCAGGGCGGTGACGCGGTAGGCCTGGGCGACGTCCTTCTGCTGGTCGGTGTTGACCTTGACGAAGGCCACGAGTTTCGGGCGCGAGAGGTCCTGCGAGAGTTTCTCGAACACTGGGGCGACCTGCTTGCAGGGGCCACACCAATCGGCGTAGACTAGGAGGACAAGTCAGCTATCCGCGCGGCCAGCCACATCGTAGCTCGGAACATCAGCCATGAGGACGATGAACAGCTGGTTGGGTTGGATTGCTTTCTAGGGAGTACAGTGTACAAGACTGGCGAGCACGTGGCGGGGTAGACGCTTGGAGGGGGCTAACTTGCGAGCTGACACTTACAGTCTACGACCACCAGCTTGGACCCCTGCAGCACCTCGTTGAATTGCGACGGTGACGAGATATTGACCGTTTTCGACATGTTGAGCGGCGGCGATGTGAGGTGTTCTGGCGAAGGAATTCGAAGCTCTGCCCCCGCGACGGATGCAGGAACAGGCAGCTTTGGGTGGGTCAGCAAGAGAATCGGGGGTTGACTTGATCCGTATTCGGCTAGCATTGGCCCAGCACACTGTTTCCCTAGCGGAGCCAGGACAAGCCCACAATCCAACGCCCTTCTATCCAAGTATCGAACTTGACTATCTACAGTGTACAAAATGGGCATCTTTGGGTTGACTTCCTCATGATCTTTCATTCTCTCCCCGTTTCACTTTAGATTTTCCCTTGCTCTCCTCCTCCCTTTAACACACTAGCAAACCTCAGACTCTCCCAGTTCAACCAATTCTCAGCGACAGAAACGAAACCGGAGCCGAGGCCTCGGGAACCCTTACAGGGCTCGACGGGGATGATCTGGCTTGGTTTGAAGAGCTCCTCGATAATATGGAGGATGATCTCGAGAGGAGGTTGGCCAGGCTGTGGTGGCTGGTTTCCGCTGTCTATAGTTTCGGACATGTGTGGGAGAGAGACAAGAACGAGAGAGGCGACGGGGGACGGGACCAGCGATGACAAGATGAATGCCTTTCTTTCTTCTTCAGGTCTGTCGTTTCTTTTGCGTCATAGGTAGTTCGGAACTGATGGCTTCCATAGGCAGAATACACCGGCGTGCTGGAAATGTATTAAACTGCAATACTAGTCTATCACTGCAAGACGCCAGCCAACCACTTTCGCACCCATCACTAGAGGAGGGAGTGAGGAGAGAGAGAGAGAGAGAGAGAAAAGATAAAACTCGATCGCATCAGATGAGTCTGCTCAACAGACCCGAGAGGATGACTGACTGGCTGACTACTTCCCCTTCCGCCGCCCCGACGACCGGGTGCTGCCAGACGCCGACTTGCGCTTACTGACCGGCGGCTGCCCGGCCGACGACTTCTTGGCAGGGGGCGGCGTCCGGTCCCGCGATGGCCGCGGCTCGGGTGCAGATTCCCGGCGGCTATCGCCGCTGTCTCGGTGTCGAGGCCGAGGGCCGCCCCCAGAGCTGACCCTTACCCCGCTGCCACGAGCGTCGTCTTCGTTGGAGGACTCGCCGTCCCTGGGATCACCGCTATGCCGCCGACTTGGGCCACCGGCTGTCCCTGACCCATAACTGGCGTAAATGTCGTCGACCTCCACGATGCTGTTTCGCACAGGTCCCGCGGCAGCATGGTAGGAGGTCCGCGCGCCGGCCGTCATGTATTGAAATGGCTCCCCTGCCGAAGCGGGCGAACCGGCATTGCGCGCAGACAACGACTCGGCAACGGAGGTTGGTCTGCCAATGGCTGGATCAGACGGATGGCGAAGAGTCGCGGGTTGCTCTGCGCGGACGTAGGTGTACGTGAATGGAGACGAGCTCTGTTCCCGGTCGGTGGCGGCCCGACTAGGAGTCCTGGACGAATTGGTCTCGGAGCGTGGACGACTCCGCGACGACCGCGGTTGGAAATAGTCCATCGGCGGGTAAGCTGCGTGTCGGTCCGACCCCTGTTCTGGCGAAGGCTGGTGTCGAGACCTGTTGTCATCCATTGACAGCCGCTTCTGCAGAGACGCGGGATCGAGCACTGATATCGGAATGGCAACCCGCTGCTCGCGTCTTCGTCTGCGCTCCTCCTCCTCCAATCGCTGTAGCCGCCTCTGATACGCAGCCAGTTCTTCCTTGGACAGCTTGACGTCCTGCTTGCCCTTGACCTGCGCCCGCCGTATCCGGGCCATTGCGGCGTCGGCAAGCGCCTCCTCCTCCGGATCCAGCAAAGGCAGCCGAGCGCCGCCTTCGCCATCCGAGTCCGCGTCCGAGTCGTCCGTAGTCTCATCGTCATCCTCCCCATCCTTCTGTGCATATGCCCTGCGTGATCGGGCAGTCCCCTCACTACCCCCCATCTCTATCCCCGTAAATCGAAGGGGATCACTAGCAAACCGATGGCCCAATGCATTCGAGACCGACCCAACGCCGCGTGTAACAAAATCATCATCGCTCTCCAGCTCCTCCACGACCCGCTGGCCCAAATCCCACCACCTATCCTCGTCGTCCCCGTTGCGCGCCTCCTGTGTCCTCCTCTCGCGCCTCGATGGTCTTCCCCATGGGGGCGCATGTTTGGGAGCTCGCGGCCGACCACCTAGACCGCCTCCCCGGAAAAAGCCTCGTCGATGGGCTTGTCCAAAAGAGCCGCGTGGCCGAGAATGACCACGCCGCCGGCGCCAATCAGCCACAGCATGGTGCTGAGGACGCCCCCGATGAACGCGATCGGGATGGCGATGCAGTAAAGACCCGTGTATAGCTGCATCGTCGAGTAGCGCTGCTGGCCGAGCTCAAGGTCGCGGCCCTCGAGCCTGCCAATGACGAACATGCCGACAGCGACGAAGATGACGTCGAAGAGAAGCCAGCTGCTGGTGAGAAGGCTGTAGATGCAGAGAATGGTGAAGACGACGGCATAGTTGCTCGAGAAGTAGCCGAGGTTGTAGTTGACGCGCGACTGCATCTCGGCGAAGTTGGCCGGCTTGTTGACGCGCTTCACGTCGAGGAACTCGGAGATGGGGCGCAGGTTGGAGAAGCGGCTGCTCAGTGACCCGGATCGGATACTGGCGAAGCGGTCGCCGAGGTTGAGGCGCGACGTCAAGACGTCTATCGGAATCTGGATGCGGGCCATTTTGACGGGTTGTGGAGACGAAGCTGGCCTTTCGGAATTGCGGTGAGAAATGGCTGGCGGCGAACAATGGCACCGGATCGGCTTTGCGGCCAGATTTAAGGACGGACGCGACAAGCACAACAACAAAGGGAGGTGTTGGGCGTGAGCTGGTTGTGAGATCTGGCAAGAACGCGGGTGTCAGTTTCGCGGACGAATAAAAAGAATTTGCGTCGCCGACTCGGGATGCCAGGGGTAGCAGGGCAGCCATTGACAGCGCTCCACACGATTACGTCGTCGTCCGAATTGGGCTTCTGCGTACCTGCTGCCTGATTGAGACGTAATCGGAAATGCTGGGATGACGAGGCCCGCTTCGTGTCGTTTCTCCAAGAGACGGAGAAAAGGTCGTGATCTCTTCAGAAAAGGAGATGCGAAAGCCGTTTTGGGACAGGGCCAGAGGTGACCTCGGAAACGAGCCAAGGCGACACCAGGGGTGTGGGTCCTTGCTCCGGACCCCTGGTCACTCCGGCAGCCACAGGATCCACTCACTTCGCCGCGGTCTCCGAATCCGGTTTCCCGCCGTGAGATGTCCGCAACCAAGTAAAAACTTGTGGGAAAGGATGATGATGAGGAGAAGAAAGACAAGCCAGAAAAAAGGCGGGCAGGAACCGACTTTCTACCTAGCTTCGGCCGTGCGTTGCCCCGCCGGGGAATTTTCCAATCAGCGGTCAACGAGGTAATGCTGAGTTGGCGGTGGGCCGGCAACCTGCTTTGCAGCCCGGCTCTGCAGGTTCGCCTACCATAACGAGTCAGCAAACTCCGGCATTGAATGGCTGACAGAGCTGCCCAGCTGCCGAAACCCAGGCCGACGGGAACACATACTTCGCGTGCTCCTCCGGTCGGTAGTCCGGTGATGGCAGTGTAGAGACTGGTCCAATTGGGCGATCTCCAGATGTTTAGCACCTACAGTATCCCCTTCCGCTTCTTTGGCCATGTTACGGTCCATGATAAAATCAGGGCCCAGTCACCTCCATGCAGCCAGCAGCCGCAATTCTCTCGGCTAGTGCTCGCTGCACAGTATCTAGATTTCTTCAACCTTTGTCATCGGCCAACTACCGGCTGTGCAATATGAGGGTCGTTCTTTTCGGGGCAGATCCCGTAGCTCGGGTCCCGACCGGAGACCCCAGCTTGAAAGTCAACACACACAGCCCATCTCCTTCGGACAGTAGCAGGGAGCATAGTCACTCTGGCAACATCAATCGGAATTGCGATGGAGAACTTAGTGAGCCCCCTGGCCCTCGCGATATCGAGCACCATCATTCATTCAACCCTCCTCTCTCATCAGCAGTCCGGCTTTCATTCACCAACACATCGGATCTAGTCTTCACCGCCCATGCTTCCAAAATCCCAGCGGATCAACGACAAAAAGCGGCCACCGCCGGCATCCTCCCATGAAGCGGGCTGGTCGCGTGCCACCGCCTAGACCACCCCGCCGATATTGTTGACACAGTGCTCGACTTTAACATAGATACTTGTCAGAGATTGACGGGGAGGGTGTCATACGGCATGGTATTATAATATTGCGACGCCGTGGGATTGCCGTGGCTACCTATGTAGATGACTCAATGGCCAAGTTCTAGACCACCATGTAGTCCGAGGTCCTGACACTCAGCTTCCAAAAATTACCTGGAGACACAGCCGTCCGCACTGTCCTCGACAAACAGACTGCCGTAGATGAGGCCTTCGTCGAGGTTGCTTGACTGGTAGCCCGAGTTGACGACGTCGTCGGTGCCGGTGGGCTTCTTGAGCATGCCCATCTGGTACTGGCCGTCGCCGGCATTGTTGTTGGGCACGGGGCCGGTGACCGTCTTGAGCGGCTTGTCGCCCTTGGAGTAGTGCACTTGGAGGGTGCTGCAAAAAGAAGTCTGTTAGCGCTGCCCGCCCTCACAATCACAAAAAGCAGGCCAATCGTCTGCGACAGTGTGACAAAACCTACTTTTGGTTAAAGTCGAGCGTCACGGCAAAGTTCTGCCAGTGGTTCTTCAGGATTTTGGTCGACCAGATCTGCTTGTTGTTGCGGTCCAGCAGCTTGTACGTGTCCTCGGGCAGGCTTGGCTGGCCCAGGATGGCGCCGGCCTCAAAGTTGAACTGGTTGGCGCTGTAGTCGCCGGCCTCGTGCCACACCAGCAGGTACTCGTGGCTGAGGTTGAGCGCGCGCTGGGCGTCCCACTTGAGGCTGAAGTGGATCGTCTTGACGCCCGCGGACCCGGGGCTGCCCTCGTTGGTGTCGCCGTTGAACAGCAGGCCGGCGCGGCGGAAGCCGTACTGGGTCTGGAAGACGCTCTGGTCGTTGAGGGTGACCTCGAACGGCTTGTGGGTGGCGCCGTCGAAGCGGGCGTTGGCCCGGGTGCTGGGGAACTTGATGATCACGCTCCACTTCAGGTCGTTGCCCTTGACGTAGTCCGGGTTGAACTGCGAGGTCGCGTAGCTGTCGAAGTCGGTGAGCTGCGTCGTCGTCTTGACGCGTCCGTCGAAGACGATGGGGCACTTGATCTCGCCGGCGCCGGAACAAGCACGGGCCGACACCGACACGGCGGCCGCGAGCAGGCCGAAGAGGGTAGCGGAATGCATTGTGTAGCTGTGTGTTTCCCCGGATTGAAGCTCAACAGCCCGATCAACAATTCAGGTGTCCAGCAAGGGTCACCTCGACGAAGTGACGGGGCCTTTATATTCCATTTCCGAGGCCAGGACCAGGGCAGCGGAACCGGGGCCACAGCTGTCCCGGCTGAATTAGCAGGTGTTTGGCGAGCGGCATTGCAAGCCGAAGTCATTTTGTACAACTGCGCAGCAAAGCTTCTCTCAATGACGGGAGCTTGACCTGATGGAATGGCCCGTTCCTGAAGAGATGCGGAGCGTCGTTCCGCCTTCCGTGTTGATTTTTTGCGGGGGATCCGGCCCCAGAGCGCCGCCGGCCCACTTGCCGTTTCTGGAGCGCAGCCCTAACCCTGCTGCTTTGTGCACTCACGATTGCTTTGTGAAGAATTTCCTCTGTACAGTACTGTGTACATATTTCGCAGAGATCAGCGTGCAAGGTAGCTGCAAATCCAGCCTCTCCCGATGAGTCATTTCAGATGAACGACGTGCAGCAGCAGAAAAGCCAGTTGGCGGCTTGCTGTCTCCGCTTACAGCCTCCTTCAGTACCTGTATCCACAATTTCTGCTAGCTCTTCCAGGCTGACAACTTGACACCCGCAGACGAACAAAAACCGGAGGAAGAGAGCTGAGCCTCATAAACTCCAAGCACATCAGCTTTTTTCTCTGATACCCAACCTGGGCAGTGCCGACTGCCGAGAGTAAGGCGCCGATCGGTGCTTGTCCGTGCCACAGCTGCATGTGTGGAGGCTGCTTGGGGCTGGAGACTCGGCTGAGCCTTGTTGCTGCCCTATTTCTGTCCAATGAGAACAGAAAGCGAAATACGGCGGGTTGCGGCCTCGTGGCTTGGCACCTCCAGACGACTTCACCTCGTCGAGTATTGGGCGAGACCAGCCAGGGGCAAGAGACATCATGAGTGATGATTAGGTAGGTAGTGAAAGGGCGCGAGAGATGAGATGTAAGACATGCCCGTCATTTTCCCGAGCCTCTTTGTGTATATAAAGCCCTAGAGCGATGCCAACATGAGAACGCAAGTCAACACCATCACGCGCTTGTCTCGAGCCTCCTTCCATATCAGAGACTTTTTTCTACAGATAATATCTGACCATCCGACCCGACCATTACCTTTCTGAAACCCAGAGACACCATTTATTGCTCGTTGTAGATCACATCATACCCAATTTATCCCATCACCATCATGTCCCAGTCCCACCGCCTCTCGATGAACACCAAGGAGCAGACCGCCGAAATCCCGCCACAAATCTCGGACCTCCACTGTGTGTACACCATTTGTTGGCTTCCCAATTTCAGCTTGCTTTACCCCCAGAGCCCAAGACAGAAAACAACGTGACTAACAAGAGACGAAAACCCGCGGACGAACTAAAAGGCTTCACCGAGACCAACGGCGTCATCACCACCACCATGTTCGACGTGCCCGGCTACCGCGTCGTGCGCGTGCTGGGCGCCGTCTACGGGCTGACGGTGCGGTCGCGCAACTGGGCGGCCAGCCTGGGCATGGTGCTCAAGAGCGTCGCGGGCGGGGAGCTGCAGTGGTTCACTAATATGGTATATCTATCTCTCTCTCTCTCTTTCGTACAAAACCTGTAAAGATCTCGAGACATCAAGGCTAACGACGACGACACAGCTCTACAGCGCCCGCAACGACGCCATCTCGCGCATCGTGGCCGAGGCGCAGGCCCGCGGCGGCAACGCCATCATCGCCATGCGCTTCGACGCCGGCGAGCTGGGCGGCTTCGCCCAGGTGTGCGCCTACGGGACCGCCGCCATCGTCGAGAAGGTCGACGCCGCCGTCGAGACGCACCCGCAGCTGATCACTCTCTAAGTGAGTGAGGGAGTGAGTGACTGAGTGACTGAGGGGAGAGAAGGGAGTGAGTGAGGGGAAAGAAGGGGGGAGTGAGGTCGGCTTAGCGCGTGGAAGTCGAGATCTGGTTGGGTCGAAATCTGGGAGGGCGGATGGGTAGGACAGGGGGGAGGGAAGTGGATTTGAATCACCAACAGGAGTTTGGGATTATGTTTCTCGGTTCATCAACGGAGTTGGAACTGCATTTCGAATGTGCTGCTTATCTGCGAGATACCAATTCATATAACTACCCAAGAACGCGAATAATAACACCCATGTTTGTCAAAACGCCTGACGCCATGCAATGGTTCCGCAGCGTCCCAAACCAGTCCGTCAAGCCTCGTGCTGACGCTTCCTCTTGCTTCCGTTCGGCTTCGGGTGCGTCACCCGGAGCCACTCCCCGTTGAAAGCGTTGATGAGCCAGCTCGTCAGCTCTGCAGCATGGTCAGCCACCCGACCTTCCATCTTTACTCGGAAAAGGACAGAAAGAAGAAAAAAACTCACTGTCATAGACGATGCGGTTCGCATTGTGAAAGTAGATGCTGTGGTCGCTGTCGGGAAACACATGCACGTCATAGTTCTCGACCCCGTTCAGGTCCAGTTTGTCCAGCAGCGTCAGCGAGTTCTGCAGGTGCACGTTGTCGTCGGCGACGCCGTGCATCAGCAGGAAGCGCACGTTCTGCGCCAGGGCCGTGACGTTGGTGATGGCGCTCGTGTCGTAGCCGTGCCCGTTGGCCTGGGGCGTCAGCATGTAGCGCTCCGTGTAGATGCTGTCGTAGAAGCGCCAGTCGGTGACGGGCGCCACCGCCATGCCGTACCGGAACGTCCGGCCCGCGTCCCGCTCGAGCGTCTTGAGCGTGTTGAAGCCGCCGAAGCTCCACCCCCAGATGGCGAGCCGCGCCTCGTCGACGTACTTCTTCTTGGCCCAGATCTGCGCCGCGGCGATCTGGTCGTGCGACTCCCAGTGTCCGAGGTTGCCGCGCACAATGACGCGGTTCTTGCGCCCAATGTAGCCCGTCCCGCGCCCGTCGACGGTGACGCAGACGTATCCCAGCCCGGCGGCGACAAACGCCTGGAAGTCGACGCCGAACTTCTTGGTCACCGTCTGCGACCCGGGGCCGCTGTACTGCTGGAACAGCACGGGATACTTCTTGCTCTCGTCAAAGTGCGGCGGGCGTCTCTCGACGTAGTTGAGGTCCACGCCGTCGACGTCGATGGTGCCGTAGATCTTGAGGGGCAGCTCGTGTTTCTTTGCGTTGTCGGCGAGGACCTCGTTCTCCTCGACCGTGTGCTCGTACTTGTGAGGATTGCTCGGCGTGCTGACGACCTTTTGCCAGGGGATACCGGGGCCTTGGTATGTCAGAAGCGCGTAGCCAGCGCCAGTGGAAAAGGAAACGGCGTAGTAGCCTTCAGAAGAGGTATCAGAGACCGGTGACAGACCCTCGCCCGTCAGCTTGACTTGATATACGTGCCGCTGGATCGACGACTCCTTGGTCGCGACGAAGTAGACGACATTCTTGGCCAGGTCCACGGCGTAAGGAGACTCGACAACTTCCCACTTGCCCGAAGTCAGCATGACCGGGTCGGGGTTGTCGAGCGGGGTGAAGTAGGCGAGGTGGTTGCTGTCGTCATGGATGATCAAGTCGATGTAGCCATCATGCTCGCGGCCCTTGGACGGGTCGGCCGGTATGTACTTTGTCTGGTGGGTGATTTCGAACCAGCCGCCATCGATGGCCTTGACATCCGTCGACCTGACCGTCTTGCCCGAGCGAGCCGCCACGTCCACCAGGACAACGCGCATGACGTCGCTGACCCGGTTGGTTTCCTTGACCAGCACCTGCTTGCCGGCCCAGACGACCTCGGTGATCAGACGATCGTCGTCGGCGAACCCGCCCGACGCGTCCACCGAGAAGACATCGCCGCGGACCACGTCGTAAAACTTGAGTTCGACAACGGGGTTCTGCGCGCCGGCTTTGGGATACTTGATGTAGCGGGTCTCCGGGTACGATTCCTCGCCGGGCTTGGGCTTGGTGCCGCTGGGCCGGGACAGGAAGTACTCGACGGGGTACTCGGGGACACCGGTCTCGTTGGTCCGCAGGAAGGCGATATAGCTGCCGTCTTCGGACCACCATGTGGCGCTGGCCCCGGAGAACACCTCTTCTTCGTAGACCCAGTCGGGGACGCCGTTGAACACCTCGGAGCCGCCATCCTTGGTGATCCGGATGACCTTGTCGGAGCCGACCTTGCGTAGATACAGGTCGTTGTCTCTAGTGAAAGCGACGGCGTCGCCCGATGGGCTCCACTGGGAAAGCTGGATGCGCGCGTCCGGTTCGCCGGGGATCAGGGGTTCCGCAGCCTGCTTCTTGACGTCAAAGATCCAGTATGCGGCGTACGAAGAGTGGCGCCAGTTTGATTTCACGTCGGTCGAAACCAGGACCCTCTGCAGGTCTTTGCTAGGCACCACGTTGACTGCCGAGTATGACTTGGACCCGTAGTCGAAGTTACTCTTCTCCATCAGAATCCTCGCCTCGGCCACGGGGGCGCCAGCTGGGCTGGGCGTGGCATCAGCGTTTTGGGCGCGGACATCTTCCACGACGAGGAAGCTGTTGCTGCCAACGTCCTTCTCCAGCAAGAGGCCGTCCTCGCCCTCTGGCCCCGCAATCCATTGTATCGAGTGGTACTCGGGGCGCCAGAAGCTGCCCATGACCTGGTCGAGCGTCAGGGTCTTTCCCGAGCCCCGCGAGACGGTCGCTTGCGGATCGTGGGCAATCTCGGATGCAGACTTGTAGGCTTTCGTGCCGACATAGACGGCGAGGCCCGCGACCCAGGACGATACCAGCAGACCGGCGACGATGAGGAGCGTCTTGCGCAGGCCGCGGTCCATGCCGCGCTCTTTATTGGCGGCATGTTGGGTTCGGCTGGTGTCGCCGTTGCCGAGGAAGGGGCCGGTCTCGAGGTCTTCGTTGGCCAGCTCGTCCTTGAGGGCATCTTCGTCGTCGTCGTCGTCGTGGAGGCGCTTCTCGAGAGCGGCCTCGTTGGCGGCAACGCGCTCGCCGATGCGGTCGAATACGATGCTCGTGGTGGAAACGGAGGACCCCGACTCGTGCGACATCCTGGGTGTACTTTGGCTCCTGTCCCGACTCGAGCTGCGTCGGGGGGAGGACACAAAAGGATCATCTCGGTAGGGGGCCATGTCGGCGGGTAGAGGCAGCGGCAGCGGCAGCGGAGAGCGGGCGCCACCAGGGCACGGCGAGCAAACAAACGAAAACGAGGTGACCGTCGGTATCTCGGTAGGATTTATCGGTCAATTGAGCCGAGAAAAGAAGCCTATGGTTTGCTACTACTGTACAACAGACGGTGGCACCATGGTTGATTGGCCTTATATTCAGGACCAGATCGGGGGCGGATAAAGAAAGAGGCTTTGTCGTTGAGCGGGTGGCAGAAGGCAGCTCGAGTTGACAAGGCGAAGACAGACTGAGACATCAAGGCTACGCCAAGCAACAAGCTGACAAGGGACAACAAGAAAGTGAACGAGTATTCAACCCTAACCCTATTTAACTCACCTCCTCAGCCGGAACAGCACTCGTCGTCGGCATCAGGCCTTCTTCTTTGCAGGCTTTTCACAGATGAACAAGTACATGGGAGTGAAGATGCCCATGGCGGCCCCGGTAGCACAGCCCTTGGGGCAGTACCACATCATGTCAAAGAGGGAGGACGACTCCTTGGGCTCCAGGCCCACGTAGTACCGCAGCCGGTAGATGTTCTGGACAACGTTGCGGAACGGCATCCACATCTTGAAGACCTTCCAGAAGTCGGTCCAGCCGGGCGTCCGCCAAGCCCACCAGATGTTGCCGGCGGGGGCGAAGTACCAGGGCATTGGGGCGCTGCGGAGCTGCACGTCTTCCTCGCGGATGACCTCGAAGCCTATCAGGAGTTTAGCAAGAGACTGCCAAACATGATGGAGAACGGCAGGTGGCTCTTTTATCGGGAGAACAACTCACCAGCACCCTTGAGAGCCTCGCGCATGCTAGGCACCCAGGCTAACTTGGTCATGCCGTTGCCAAACTCGATCCAGTTGCGGACCTTGCGGTGCTCCGGGATGCTCTCGTCAAACTTCTCCGTCATGGCAAAGTCGTGCAGCGTGAAGGGCGCGCCGGGCTTGAGCACCCGTTGAATCTCGCGGTAGGCGAGAATCGGGTCGGGGGCGTAGCACAGCGCCTCGATCGAGTAGGCCGCGTCAAAGGACTCGTCGGGGAACGGCAGTTTCTGGGGTTTGTTAGTACCTAGTGTAGTCCTGACGGAGAGCAGCAGCAGCAGCAGCAGCAGCAGCAGAGACAAGGGCATGCATACCATGTAGTCGCCCTTGACGAACGTGATGAGGTGGTCCAGGCCGGCCTTCTTGGTCATGGCGGTGCCGCGCTCGACGTGCCAGTCGCTGTTGGTGAGGCCGACGATGTTGGCGCCCGTCTCGGCGGCGATGACCCTCGCGGGCCCGCCGACGCCGCATCCGAGGTCGAGGACGCGCATGCCCTTCTTGAGACGGGCCATCTTGGCATACAGCTGCTCGTAGGCGATCATGCTCTCCTCGATGGAGAGGCCGGGCACCATGGGCGCGAAGTGGAAGGACGAGAACCACCCCTGCTCCAGGATGGGCGACGTCAGGTCGTAGTAGTCGCGCGCCACCTGGCCGTACTTCTTCTGCCGTTCCTGCCGCTCCTCTTCGGTGGCCCACGCGACGGCATCGTGGTCAACAACGGTGAGGTCCGGGGTCCGGTTCCAGTGGCGGACGTAGTTATGGAGCCGGACCTCGTTGTAGTTGGGGGGGCGGTGCGAGGCCATGGTGGGGTCTGGTGCGAGATAACAAGGTCGTGATCGAGTGAGGAGAAGCGAACAACTGGAAATACAGAGTCCCGTCAAGGGTGGTGGTGAGAGGCAACACAATGCGCGCCATGGCTCGACCGCGAGATAGGGTATTATACTCGTCTCTTGTTGTTTGCGGACTGACCTGGGCGCAACCTCCGTCGGTAGCGGCTTGTGGTGGCGGCATAGTCGTGGGAGCTCTTGATATTGTGTAGATGCCTATCTTGTCTGGCTTAGTATTGTTCCTGATGATGCATCGTCAAGCGCCTTGATCACAAAGGGAAGCAATCGACCGATTCGCCGACCAGTGCGGAGATGCGCAGAGGACTCATAGATGACCCTAACCCTTAGTCTTAGACCAAGCGAATCCACTTGACATTTCAACTGTTTCCGGTTGGGAGGGCACCGCTTTCCATGCACAAACAATGCACGGCGAGATGCCCGGCCTTTGTCGGCCGGGCCGTCCCCCAATCAGCCACAGCACGTCTGCACGTCTTGCAGTCGCGGCTTCCATGTGCTCGACGATGCATCCACTCGCAGACGTCGATTGTCGATTCTAACGAGTGTGTTGGCCCCAGTGGAGGTTGTGGAACGTCGGGAGTTGGAAGTCGACCTGTGCCGCCTGCACAACGGGTCGTGGCCGGCTCCGTCACACACTCAGGTCGCCGCCCATTTCAGCAGCCACCATTGCGCTTTGTCCGAGAAAGCCTTGTATTTGTGCTGGGCTGAAACGGCCTGTCATCATGACCAGCCGGCCGCTCCATGGCCGCCAGCGCGATGGTGTCGAGTTCGGGTATGGCCAGTCAAGCTCAGAAAGATGCTGTGCGTCCCAAACTGAACGGGGGCTGGTGTTGCAGCTACTAATGTTGAATCGGTTCCTTACATCACTGCTGCTGCCCCCGTTGACGGGCCTCACAACGGCCATCCTGGGTGGGCCCCCAACTTGAACCCTCCGAACGGCCCACGATTCCCACTCGGCCCGTCCTGTGTTTATCGCCTAACGGATCGACCAGGCCGGTCAGCGATGGCCTGCTGTTGGCACTCGTCCCCCTCCAGGTGTCCACGGAAAACGCTGAAACCATGTTTATCCCGAGTAACTCCGAGACTCACACAACCTGCCTGGTCCTCAGCCGGTTGAAGACAGCCATGCCTCCAGATCCAACTCCAACTCCAACTCCAAGAGCTTCCTTGCAGCGGATTTCAAGATAGACCAAGCAACCTGCGCCATATGTACCTACCTGCGAGGAAGAACCGCGCCATGGCGCCGTCCCTATCGGTCGGACACTGCCCCGTCGAGAGAGAAGCTCCCTCCGATCGCCTCTGCAATTCGCAATGGGGGCTGGTCAAGTCGGAGCAGCGGAGGCAACTGCCGACCGAGGGGCTGCACCAGCTCGTCCTGTCCGAGGTGCTCGACGACGGCTCCACGCGCCCCCTGGAATGCGGCGGCGGGAGGGCCGTTGCCGTCGCCTGCGTGTTGGATCTCGGGTTGAGGATGCTCGAGAGTGGACGCGGAAGGGATGGTGTGTATCTTCAAAGTCTTTTTTTTCATTCCACACTTCGAGTACTAGTAGCTGACATTTCGGTGCGTACCATCTAGCCCTCGAGAACCTGGCACGCAAGGCAATCTGCGTGTGGAGAGAACGTCCCGTCCCAGGCCCCGTCATGGAGCCATGGAACGTGGACATCCCCACGGCCGTGGACGAGTTCCTCCGCTGCGTGCGCCACAGCTTTCCAAGCGTCAAGATCGACGACCGGAATGGGTTCTGCCATGAGGAGGGCAACGCGACGGTGCCCTGCTCGTGGGTCGACGAGCACTCAGCCATGGAGCAGTCCGACTTCAACCCCAAGTCCGCCGCCGCGCTGCACTTGAACTGGCAGGTACGACAGCAATCCCCGCTCCCCTGCTCACGAGCTCTTCTTTTCTGAGTCGTCGGCACTAACAAACCACACCCTTCTTCCCTCCAGCTGGTCGACAAGCTCTACTGGGCCCGCCTGAAAGCCGACGTGGCCCTGCGCCAGCGGCGCGAGGACGAACGCCTCGCCGAGACGGCCCGCTTCCACCGGCTGCAGTTCCACCTGGGCGCCATGGTCACGCACCACCTGTGCCACCTCTTTGTCAACTTCCTCCGCGCCTTCGGCGACCTGGCCTACGACGTGACCGACGCCGACATGTTGCGCCTCGTCCGCCGATACGACCCCGGCGCCGAGTTCGAGGTCGACTTCTTTGGCGGGCGGCCGAAGCTGTTCATGGACCGGCACGCGCCGAGGGAGGAGAGCTACCCCGGCCGGAGCTTCGTGATCAAGCGCGCGCGGAATGGGGGTAGGATGGCGGCGGTCGTGGCGCAGTACAGGATCGAGAGCTATCTCAAGGGCGGTGAGTTTTTTGCGTGCGCTTCCAGGAATGGAACGGGTTGATCTCTTTATCAAAGCGTTGCTGACTGGACTCATCGAACAGACTTCGCTGTGCCCCTTTTGACAGAAGTCGAGGGAGATATCTTCCTCATGGAGCGGTACCAGGATGTTTTGCGACGCTTTGGTGGGTCCAGACATGAGAGCTGCCAGTGGAGAGAAGGGCAGACGGGCACGAGGCGGGTTGCCCAAGCCGGTTCATCCGACCAGCAGACACCAGGAAGCGTGCCGTGGGATATTCAGGGGGCTGAGTACCGGTTGTTGAAGAGGGCGTGTTTTGACCCAGCCATCAGGCTTGTGGATCTTGCGGGGTTCTAGACAAAGGTTAGACTCTATTCTATTGTTCTGGAACCGGATTCTGATAGACCATAGAACGGCGAGGCTGAGAATGGCGCATGGCCGGCTTGAGGACGGCCCATCCGGGCCTCACTTCCTAAATCACTGCTTTACAGATGCTACCTCTGGGTCACGGCGTCGGGTCTCGGTGGGCGGCGGTTGCTTAGGGAGGCCAGGTCTTTCATCCGACCGGGCTGTACAGCCAGCACCTCCCTGCCCACAGCTTTATATACGAAGACCGCAACTAACCCTGTCACCAACTCCCCCCAATGGGCTAACACCGAGCTAGCTCAGCGGTATTGGGAGGAGCTCTGGTTGGAACTTCAGCAACCGAGATCGCCGGGTTCGACTTCCAGCGAGAGAAGCAAAAGCCCCTGGGTTTTTCGTAGCCAAACACCTCTACCCGACCGGCGCGGGAGTAGGGCTGGTTGGTGAGCTTTTTCCCCTTTGTGAGACCAGTCAGAATGGGTGCTCTGAAAGAGTAAATTCACGTTGTGACATCGCTCTGATGTAAACAACGACAGCCTTGGGTCGGGCCACACGCACAGCCTTACTCATGCAGTAGTAGTCCCTTTTGCAGATGGCGCTCTCATGTCCGAGTGCTCAACTTTGGCCCCCAGGCCCGATCAACGAGCCGTGGTCGTTGAGTGCGGCGCAGCAGCTCGTCGGCGCCCCCAATCACGTCTCAGCACGTAGCCGCCAGCCGCCGCAGCGACCGATTGCCACCGGGACATGCTGGCGCGCAACCAGGATAGATTTTCTAATGTTGGTAAAGTTGTTATCTGCGTGAGTTCGAGAGGGAGTCAAAACCTGCATGTGGCAACCATGGAGCAAAAAGAATGGCCAAGTAGCAAATGCCCTCCGCACGCACTTGCACACCAAAACTGCTGCGCTCTGCACGGTCGCGATGCTGCATTGGCCGTCTCCCGGGCCTGGTGGATAGAAGAAGGCACAAGTGACCCGAGGGGCGGTCTCAAAGGGCAGACTTAGGAGAAAGCCTTGTCCAAGCAACAAAGGGGGAGAAAGGCCTGGTAACTGCCAACAAGCTTTTAGCTTGGATCACACTGATATAAGAGGGGCTAAGAATCCTGACATGTCGACGTGCAACTCCAACTTCTCCGTTGCAGTTGTGGTGGTCCTACATGAGCCTCAAACACCTTTGCTCTTCTACAGCACACTTGACCATCATCCGTCGGCAAGGCCAGGTTTACCGTCTCAGCGAAGACGTACAGTGAGCCCCGTCTCTATCTGTCACAAAAGCGGCCACTAACACAAAAGATGGTCAGACGAGCCCAAAGGCATGGCAGATCAACACCTCAATGGATCGCTCCTCATCCTGGGCCGAGCAAGTGGTACCCAAGAAGCCCAAAGCTGCCTTGGAGTCAGCTTCACTGAGCCGACCTCGCAATCCTCATCACGGCTTCAAAAAAACCCGCAGCCGGTACAGGGCACAGCATGGCACTCGTGGCCAGCAACGCCGCCTCAGGAGCATAGCTCTGCAGGAAGAAGAAGAAGAAGAAGAAGAAGCCAGCTCATCGATGGCGCGGGGGGCGACGTCCTGTCGTTCGGAACCCTAGTAACTTGGCAGGTCCCGCCCGGAGCGACTCTCGCTGGTGCTGCTCCCCCCTTGACTCCGGAGCTTACCCCGAGCCGCAAGCGTCTGTTGAGCCCTCCGTCTGCGCCCCGTCCGGCCAAGAGACGCAGAAGCCAAACACAGAACGACCTGTATCGCCCAGATGAAGACGTTCAGCGGTTGGCAAGCACCCATGCATTACGAAACGCGAGGGAGCTTACCATTTCTCTGGCCGAGACTGCGGGCTGCGCGGTCGGAAAGGAAAAAGCCGCGAGGGAGATACATGGTCGTCAGGTCAACGACGCTGGGGGCACCACGACGTGGCCTCAGGAGGGGCATAACCACCACATCAGCATCTCTCAGGGTAAGACTTACCAGACTCGCCTTAGTCAATTCACGTACCGAAACACGACTGACAAACCTCCAAGACCAAGCCTGCATAGGTCTCAACCTCGAGACGGAGCAGCAGCTCACCCGTAACCATAAGCCACGCTACGCCATCGAGATCGAATACCTCTCCGAAGATGAGATCGAACAACAGCTGGCGCAGCTGCTGAGCGCCTACCGAGCCTTCTACCTCGAGCCAGACGAGAGGGAACCGCCGGCGCAAGCCCCAACAGATACGGCTGGCGCGCGGGCCAGCCGGCGGCTCCTCAAGGAAGTCTTTGGGGACCGGCTGAGCTCGGCCGAAGACGAGGAGCTGCTGATGCTGAGGGAGGAGGAAGACGTCCTGGACATGCTGCTGGGGTGGGTCCGCGAGACGACGCAGATGATGCCGGCTGGTTCGTGCGGCTGCTGCTGCAGAAGAGAAACCTTTGACGAGCTGGATGGCTGTGTCGACCGTCTGGGGAGTCTTGGGGGTGGAGGGTTTGTTGAAAGTGTTCGGTGAGTCAATACAGAGCCACAGACATTTGGTGGGACAATCGCGAATTTGAGTGGTAGCTAACGGTCTTTTAGCTTGTCTGTCGAAACTAGAGATGGCTCGGTGTTTATGGCACGCTTACCTGGCAAGGGGCTCAACGGGGTCCAAGAGTGGGATTTGAGCGAAGTTCGCGACGTGTTTTGTGAACTTGATGATATCGATGGTGTGTCAGAGAGTGAGATTTGAGTATTGAGATACTGTGACGAATATTTCAAGATGATTTGGCTGGCAAAGAGTTGTGGAGCGAGGGTGAGAGCCGAATGCCAGGTGTTGTTGCGGGAAGAGAGGGCTGGAGAAAAGAATGAGTGAGGACTTGAGTGTCATCAGATGAAATGCCAGCTTACCTATTTGACCCAGTTCGTACTCTGACTCTTGAGTTCTCTGACGTATTCGTGAATTGTACTTCTTCGAATTTCTCTAACCCTCCGATTTCTTTCTCACCAATCTCTGGCATCAAGCTTCCCACCCACAGCCATCCAACACTCTTAGCAAGGCGCACACCACGCCAAGGGTGAGAGGGCTATTTGAGAAAACGAGATACACGAACCCAGGAATCTCGTGTAAGTTGCTACAAAACATCAACCCAAAAAGCCGACTTGTTGGTTTCCCCCGCTAGCTCGAGGAATCGGTCGTGGCTAACCTGCGGATCTTGGGCAGATTTGACACCGACTTGACTAAGTGGGCGATGAGCATGATGAATCGAAACCCGAGCTCTGGAGACGCGCTTCCTAGCGACAGCAAGGTCGAGATCGACCCTTTCGTCTCGGAACGCGTGGTAGCTGGTCCCAGTCTCGCCATGTACGGCCGGGCGAAACCGCCTCCCATCGCCAGTATCGACGAGGCTCTCGCGAGAGCCCGATACGAGAACGGCCACAACCGGAAGAAGATGAAGAGGATTGCCCACTTCATCCAGAAGTTCCATCATGGCATTGCCGCGGGCGAACAGGACACATTTGCCAACAACAACCGTGTCCGAGGTTCCGCTTCAGCGAACCGTCGACGAGGACATGGCCAAGATAGCCAACGGCAGAAAGCATGGACAGGGCGGAGGGAACGACCCTACTTTGGAGAGTTACAAGATTGCACGCCTCGAGACCAGGGTGCGGATGCTGACGGAGCGAGTCGACAAGCAGCAGCAAGTGGCGGAAGCGATGAAGTTCAGTCTTGCAAGGCCGGCGCCCATCAACAGGACGCATGACGAGGTGGAAGCTCTCTTCCGGGGCGAGGTCACAGCTCTCAACACCAAGATAGCTTCGCAGCAAAAGCAGCTCGACGACCTCGCTGCCAAGGTTGAAGCCATTCCTTCGTCTGGAGCGGCCGATCAGACGCCTTTCCTCCTACATGACTCGATGGAATCTCTCCACATGGAACCTTCAAAGTGACCCCTTCTCCTGGATCCTTCCGTGGGACCTATTCGAGCGGGACCTTGTAGAGCTCGGCAGCCGGCTAGTTCGCCGTCAGATCAACTATTGGGTCCGTCTTCAACAGCTCCCCGCGGTTTGGCGCATCGTGAGCCCTGCACGCAGTAAGGTACAAGCAAGCGCAAGCAGGAGAATCCGGACCAGGCCGAGCCCCCTTCCTCGAAGCGCCCGAACAACGCGGTACGGAGTGGATTCAGACCTTGGCGCGCAACCCGTTGGCGTTCATCGAGCCTCCCGGACAGCCCCGACGGTACCCTGGAAAAGAAGATATCAAGAGATAAGCTATCACCGGTCAAGGTTGAGACTCTGGACGGTTGATTCGATGGTTGAGGAGGCCGCTGGCGATGGGCATTGCAAGGGGACTCTTAGGTTTGAGCGGGGGCTGAGCAGACCGTTCTGCAAACACGGCTTGATGCTCCTCGAGTCTTTTGCACATGACATCAACATTCACCTTCTCTAACGACTTCTTTTATGTGCCTGTGTGCTCCCAACTTGCTGCTGTGATGCGGTCGTCCAGTCGTGTCTGCATTGTTTGACGTCTTGTTTTGGTTCCATTCAGTTGTTTCCACACCGGGATTATCCGGGAACTCGGGCGCGGTTCGAGAAACGCCAGAGTTGCAGTTGCGGGATCGAGGTACTGTAAGAGAATGCCACAAAACTGAGCTGCGAGAAGTGCAGATCTGATCAAGCCCATAAACATCAAAAACCTCGATATTGGAACTGGTTCAACCAGGCGTTTGTTGTTGACGACTCTCTCTCTTGCATCGAGGTTTCCGGCGGTTGCTTTGAAAAGGTGGAGTCGGGAAAATTGACTCGCATGCTGATTGGCTGGTGCCAAGCTCGGGGGACCCGTTCTCCTCCAGCTCGGCCTGCCACCTCACAATTTTCTCACGTCGCCCAAACTTCATCGACCTCCCCGTCTCAAACTCCGCTCCACGCAATTGCAGCATCGAGGCAATTGCTCTCCCTCACCCCAAGAGGCGACACATACCTGGATAACATGTTCCGGAACGCCCTCCGACAGAGCACCCGCGCCGTCGGCGCCCTCTCTGCCTCGAGCAGAGTCGCCGCAGTGAGTGCACCTCCGCCCGCCCGGCCCGACCCCCAATTCCATCGACCGGTGCTCGGATCCCATCTCAATCCGCCCTGCACGCGCCCCGGGAAGCTCAATTGAGCTCTTTAGTCGGCGGCGCACGGCTGTTGAGCGAGCATCGGGAGCCGGGACGGGACCTGCTCGGTTTTTTGCCTGCGCTTCTGGCGCCCGGCTCGCAATTCGGCTAGGCTAACTGGTTTCCCCAACAGCGAAATGCCGCACCCACCGTCTCTGCCCTCCAAACCCGCACATACGCCGAAGCCAAGGCCTCGCCGACCGAGGTCTCGTCCATCCTCGAGCAGCGGATCCGCGGTGTCCAGGAGGAGGCCGGCCTTGCCGAGACTGGCCGCGTCCTGTCTGTCGGGTACGTCTTTCAACTCGAGGAGAGTCTTGGCGACGGACAACATAGGCACCCGAGGAGCCCAGGCACGGATGGGTATCCATGCCGGGGTTAGCTGCCATGTGGAAGACTGGGGCTGGAATCGAGATATGCCTAGGGGAATTGCGACGCTGACTGGACGACAATAGTGATGGTATCGCCCGTGTGCACGGCATGGCCAACGTCCAGGCCGAGGAGCTCGTCGAGTATGTCAAATCAGCCCCTGCTCGGTTTCTTGCATGGAGCTAACCCACCACAGGTTCGCCTCTGGCGTCAAGGGCATGTGCATGAACCTCGAGGCCGGCCAGGTCGGTGTCGTGCTCTTCGGTTCTGACCGTCTCGTCAAGGAGGGCGAGACCGTCAAGCGTACCGGTGAAATTGTGGGTTGCATAGCAAGCATCGCCTTTGGCAATGGTCTCTAACGAGCGCTAGGTCGATGTCCCCGTCGGCCCCGAGCTGCTCGGCCGTGTCGTCGACGCCCTCGGTAACCCCATCGACGGCAAGGGCCCCCTCAACACCAAGGAGAAGCGCCGTGCCCAGCTCAAGGCCCCCGGCATTCTCCCCCGCCGCTCCGTCAACCAGCCCGTGCAGACCGGTCTCAAGTCTGTCGACGCCATGGTTCCCATCGGCCGTGGTCAGCGTGAGCTGATCATTGGCGATCGCCAGACGGGCAAGACCGCCGTCGCTCTGGATGCCATGCTCAACCAGAAGCGGTGGAACAACGGCACCGACGAGACCAAGAAGCTCTACTGCATCTACGTCGCCGTCGGCCAGAAGCGTTCGACCGTCGCCCAGCTCGTCAAGACCCTCGAGGAGAACGACGCCATGAAGTACTCGATTGTCGTTGCCGCCACTGCCTCGGAGGCTGCGCCCCTGCAGTACATTGCTCCTTTCACCGGTGTATGTGATTGGCTTTCTTTCCCTTGCTACCGAACGACCTTGTACTGACCTCTGAATCAAAAGACCGCCATTGGAGAGTGGTTCAGGTATGTGAAACCGGTGCTCTTTTTCAACAGGCAAGAAATGACTGACATTGCTGGACAGGGACAATGGCCGCCACGCCCTGATCGTCTACGACGATCTGTCGAAGCAGGCCGTCGCCTACCGCCAGATGTCGCTGCTGCTGCGTCGTCCCCCCGGACGTGAGGCTTACCCCGGTGACGTCTTCTACCTCCACTCTCGTCTGCTCGAGCGTGCCGCCAAGATGAACGACAAGCACGGTGGTGGCTCCATGACTGCCCTGCCCATCATTGAGACGCAGGGTGGTGATGTGTCTGCCTACATTCCCACCAACGTCATTTCCATCACGGATGGCCAGATCTTCCTCGAGTCCGAGCTCTTCTACAAGGGTATCCGCCCGGCCATCAACGTCGGTCTGTCCGTGTCTCGTGTCGGTTCCGCTGCCCAGCTCAAGGCCATGAAGCAAGTCGCTGGTTCCCTGAAGCTCTTCTTGGCGCAGTACCGTGAGGTCGCTGCCTTCGCCCAGTTCGGCTCGGATCTCGATGCCTCCACCAAGCAGACCCTGTCGCGTGGTGAGCGGGTAAGTGTTGCACTCCTCAAGTCCTCGATGGGTATGTGGAAATGGCTAACTTTGTCTGCAGTTGACCGAGCTCCTCAAGCAGAAGCAGTACTCGCCCATGGCCGTCAACGAGATGGTTCCCCTCATCTTCGCCGGTGTCAACGGCTACCTCGACCCGATCCCCGTCAGCCGTATCCTCCAGTGGGAGGCCGACTTCCTGGCCCACCTCAAGACCAACGAGGCCGACCTCATGGCCACGATCGACAAGGAGGGCGCCCTCAGCAAGGAGCTCGAGGCCCGGTTGAGGGACGTGACCCAGAGCTTCATCAAGAGCTTCCTGGGTTAATCTGGGGTAATAGCAAGCGTTCCTGGGATGAGCTACGGGGAAGTTCGCCGAGGCTGAGGGAGGATGTCTATACCGCAGCGTCCGTGTGTTTCTAGAGCAGGGAGTTACGTCTTTCGTGTGCTGGACTGAGGAGGGCGCGTGAGAAGGGAAAATTCTCCCGTCGGACGCATTGTAAAATAGAGCAAAGACTCAATCAAGCACTCGATTCCTTTTGTCCTGAACTACAGTTCAGTCGTGTTTGCAGTGACGCGGGGGAGGAAAAAAGAGAGCCACATGGTCAGGATACAAGGCAATCAACTACATAGTAGAGAAGCTAACCGGGACTGCAGAACTGGACGATCGACGACATCGAGTTTTCTTCAGTTTCCAATTCCCAAGATCCTAGTTTCCTTCCTTCTTTTCCCTCTATACTTATCTTTCATTTGAGCTTCTCTCTTGGTTATTCGGACTCTCAATCTTCATTTTCTTTTCTTTTTTCTCTCTTTCTGTTCGATGTCTCCTCTTCCCTTGATTTGCTGCCATGCCACGGTGGGTCGGGTCTGGCCCGATGTGGATGGGATGGGACAACCAGCTGTGACATCATTAGTTGCCTAAGTCTACCAAAACCGTCAACGACGCCAGCAACAACAAGCGGACATCTCAGGATCCGCTTGTTTTCGATAACCTGACTTGAGCTTTGCGAAACTTCTCATACCCTGTCAAAGCTGACTCTAGTGAAGCACGGTCTCACTTGAGCTTCAGTTTCATCACGGCAAGTAAGCTTGACTTTGTCCCCTCATCATGCATGTCAATTTCGGGACTCTGACTGTTCCACCGATGTGGTTTCCAATGCTTGTCCCTGATGACCGGACGAATCTCGAATTCCGCTGACTTGTTGGAAATCACAGTAGATAACCTCAACGTAGTTCGAGATCGCTTCCCCTGACTCGTTGCCGACAACGACCTCCACGCCCTCCCAACATGTCGCCCGCTACCGAGGAGGTGATTGCCCGCGTGCGGCAGATGATTCCGCCTCTGCTCGATAAGTTTCACAAAGGTATGTTATCTTCTGGTGTGCAAACAAGCTAGCGGGTGAGACCAAAGAGCTGACTGCATGAGTTCTCTACAGGACAGCTTGGGCGTGTGGGCGTCATCGGTGGGAGCGAGGACTACACCGGGGCGCCGTACTTTTCAGCTATGGCGAGTGCCCGGTTGGGGTGTGATATGGTAGGTTTTTATGTTTCTGTTGTTTAGCTCTTGGTGATCGATGGGGGGGATAGCCATTGCTCTGCATTCCCAGTTTGTTCTGCTATCACCTCGCCTCAGTTCATTCCCCTTTCTACAACTTACCCTACCACTCTCACGGGATACTAATACCCCGTCCATCCAGTCCCACGTCATCTGCACCCCGACCGCAGCAGCAGTAATAAAGACCTACTCGCCCAACCTCATGGTCCACCCGCTCATGCGCTCCTCGCCCCCGTCGGCCCCCGCCAACTCTACGAGCAACCCCAACCCGGCCGACACCGACGCCCGCCAGGTCGCCGCCCGCATCGTCCCGCTCTTGGACCGGCTGCACGTGCTGGTCATCGGCCCCGGCCTGGGCCGCGACCCGCTGATGCAGGAGACGTGCGCGCACGTCATCCGCGCGGCGCGCGACCGGGGCATGCCCATGGTGCTGGACGCCGACGCGCTGCAGCTGGTGCAGCGGGACCCGGACCTGGTGCGCGGGTACGGCCTGGCGGTGCTGACGCCCAACGTGGTTGAGTTTGGGCGGCTCACGCGGGCGCTGGGCGTCGAGGAGCAGGCCGCGGCCGCCGGGGAGCGCGCCGGGGAGACGGCCAGGGTGGAGGCGCTCGCGCGGGCGCTGGGCGGGGTCATGGTGGTGCAGAAGGGGCCGAGGGACCACCTGAGCGACGGCAGGGTGACGCTCACGGTGGACTTGGAGGGCGGCAGGAAGAGGAGCGGCGGGCAGGGCGATACGCTGACGGGGAGCATTGCTACATTTCTCGGGTGGCGGAAGGCGTATCTGGATGGCATCTGGGAGACGGGGGGCAGGTTGAAGGAGGAGGAGTTGGTCGGGCTCGCTGTGTTTGGGGGCAGCGCGATTACGAGGGTGAGTTTTACCTAGGCGTTGTCCCTGACTTCTTGTTTCTTTTCTTGTTCTGTGCTGTTGTATGGCATGTCGCTAAAAGGGGTGAACAGGAGTGCTCCCGCCTGGCGTTTGCTAAGAAAGGCCGCAGCCTGCAGGCGAGCGATCTCACGGAGGAGGTGCACACGGCCTTTCTCAACATCTTTGGGGAGGTCGGAGAGGACGGTAGCGGCGCGAGGCTCTGAGCGGCTACTACCACTTGTAACCAGTTGCGATCTCATGTGGTTTCCGGCAGATGGTGACTCGTCTGCTAGGAGGACGGGAAGAGATCGGGTGCGCTGTGACCTCCGGAGGAGGTTGGCTTGTCTCACCTCGGTCGTCCCACGACGGCTTTTCCGGCCGATCTGCGCACCCGCCGGACGTGCACACGGATCTGAGTTCAATGATGCACGACCGGTCAGGCTTCCCGCAGGTGCGTCTGCTGAGCACAGACGGGGAAAGCAAGCCACCTGCTGCCCGCTGCTCTCGTGTGAGGTTTCCAGTAACTAGGTAGCGGATAGAGCTCGGAATGGAGCGAGACATTGCCTATACAGTAGACAATAGTCTCGAAAGTCCTCCGGGACACGGTGTTTGGGTCATCGTTAGTTCCCGGCTTTGTTGGTGACGCTCGACACAGATTCCGGCAACGGGAGAAGGGCTGAATTTTGCTCTCGGACTTGGTTACACCCGTTTGCCGCAGCAGCAAGGGACACACAAAAGATCTGAGCATGCGAGTGGCCGCTGGGAGAGATCCCCCTTACAGCAGCGCCAAGGTCTGCCCGCACCTCTGTCCAGCCGGATCCGGATCTGGCATCAGAATTCGAAGTCCTGCGATGCCGCAAGGTAGTTTGTTGTTGTATCCGTACCCCCCAATCATATTGTGCCAAAGCCCAACGTTTCCTGTCTTCCACTTTCCCCCTTGCGCGAGCCGTCGGGGTACGGAGCATTCCGAACAACGGCGGCGACGGGGTCTAACAAGGGTTGCTCGGGATTGTCTTAGGCCAGCCGGGGCTAGCAACGCACTCCCATGAACAAGGTCGGGAGCTGAGACATGCGTGGTCCCAGAGACCCAATGAGGCGCCGCCGATCCGGCACTCGACCTAAGGGCTACTAGCCCTACTGTGCATGTCAACAAGGATGCATCCGAAACCACTGAGCGGGGGATATTCGTCCATCTGAAGGATATTGATGACGTGAATGTATATGCTCGGTAAAATGTCGTCTTCCCGACTTGATGGAAGGCCGCTCTGCGTTGTGACGTTTTTAGGTTTTCTGGCAGGTCTTCGGGTCTTTGTCTAAACTGGAGCTTCTCACCAACAAACTTGGACCCAGCACGACGGCACGACCACCCCACCAGCATCCAGGGTCTGGGCACTCGCCGGGGAACGGAGCCGGAGCACGCAAGCGTGGGGGATGTTATCGGGAATCAACAACCCTGTCAGTCGGCGACCTCGCCGAGGAGGGTGAGAAGCTTCTTCGCGCCTCTTCCCCATCGTGGTGTACACGTGCAAGGGCAGGGTGGGAGTGATGAGATAGGAACGGAGAGGCGAACCTCAAGTGTTATGTAACTATATGTATTTCGCTTTCGTCGAGTCCATCGGAGGATGGAGGTTCACCGTGGCGGCCGTCACGTCAACTCTACGATGTAGCCGGGGATACATCACCTTTACTCCGCTAATTCGTTATCGTCAGAGTCGCTGCGGTGATGAGGCTTCGTCCTAGAAGCGGCACGTCGTACGAGGGCAAATCCGTTCTTCTTGGAATCGACATCCACTTGGAAAGAATTTGGAGCCAATGGGGGGTCAGCTGTCTTTCTCATGCAGCCAGCCGGCCTGCAGAAGGAAGCAACTGACCGACTACTGTGATCATAGAATTCCTGTCAGCGCAGACTCGAAAACACAATGCGTGATCGCTCCACTGTCAATTATACACGGGAGATACATCCGTTTGTTGCATCCAACTCCATTGCCCACACTCTCGTGTTGTGGAAGAAGGGCAAGAAACTGATCTGGCCACAATCCTGTCGGCCTTGGAAAGACGAGTTGTTGCCTCTCGAAATTCGGGGGGACGATGGTGTTGAGGCCTACATACGGTGGGATGTGGATACAGTACGGTATCGTCGTGAAACACAGGTCGCTGAGCCCAACAGGGGTGTCATGCACGGGCGATCGCAAGGGTGCTTGCTGCAGCCGAAAGGGAAAAAACCGCGAGCTTCGTTCGAGGCCGGGCCTTGTTTGTTGTCGATATGTATTTTAGCTGTGCTGACGGACTTCGGGAGGGCTCTCGGGCGTCTGCATACATGGAGGAACTAGAGGTGTCATGATATGGTACCTTATGTCCGGTCTCTGAACCGCTTTGGGCGATCTCGCATTCTCGAGCTGCTTCGAGGCAGAAAAAGAGCTGTCGTCGCGTTCAACCTGGGTCGGTCGAGGCTGCACTGACCAGTTCGGCGCGCCCCACATGGAAGAGCTTCACCAGACCGAAGTGGCCCACCTGCCAGCTGTCAGCCTATCGAAAGACAAAAGCCGTTTCGGAATCCGGGGGAGTGCCCGTTGCTTGGCCAAGGACGGGAACAGTCTGTGCGTCTTGCCCTTGCTCCTGCCGTTTTCGCTCTACACCTCACTCGCTCGCGAAATGCGCCTCACAGTTGCTTTTTTCGACGATCTTTTGTCTAACCGATGGCTTCGCCGTTCCCATCGGGTGGATCACGCTGGGCTAACGTGTGGAACTCATCATCCTTGCTGAAATTTCATTCCAACGAAATGCTTTCAATGCCCGAGGCTGACGCCGTCCCGAAGAAATAAGCAAGTACCGACTCCTTCCCCTCCCTGGCTCCATGTGAGGACCATCTCCCCCGTGCCTGTACATATCGTGCCCACACATATCGTCGACACGTTGATCATCAAGGCGAAAGACGGCAAGGTGTTACAGTGATACGATGAGGTGCTGTTACGCCGGCTGGAGAATGTCCGCTATGGAGATGGTTTCTCCCAGTAGGTACGCACTTTGTACACGGGATGGTTCCATGTTTTCTCTCAGGGCTCTCGGTCTTCGAGCTCACTTTAGATTCCGATTTGAGGCAAAGCCATCAACATCTAGGTTAACCATCCCTTTGCTGAAAATGCTAATTCGTACGGGTTACATAAAAAGTACTCAGTGGTTGGATGTCCATGGACAGTCCGCTTTCTTTTTCACTGCCTAGGTAATTCCCCTTCTGCCCACCAGGCTCGCTCTCAACTCTCACCTCTCGTCTGCCACCCGTCATTCTTCTCCTCGTCAGATTCCAGGGAGCCGGGTAACTTATCTGGGCATTGGAGGAGAACCCTCGTCGGTTTGCTCCACCCTCACCCGTCAGGTCCAGGCCCAGTACCGGCATGTTGTCTTATATTCAGCTCATTGGACCCAGGTTCTTAGCCTCACTCGATCTTTCGGTTTGAGTTCCACCGCTCCTGCCTCTTTTTTTGTGCTCGTCTCCCGCTCGCTCGGTGGGGGTTCAGGTCCAGGTTCCCGTTGGCCGGGCCCAGTTTCCGGGATTCTGTTTGCGAGGTCCTTCTTCACTCCTGGCGCATCGACGGAACACTGCAAATATGAGCCGCGATAAGCATCGATCGGTGGTTGCTTTTGTTGCTCTCCTTTGCCCACCATTTGAGCCGGCGGACTTTTGCCAAACCAGGAAACAACATCTCCAGCCAGCCAGTCTTTTTTTCCTATTCTGGCCAACTGGCCGAGTTAAACCGAAGGCCAGACATCTTCAAGAACCCGGGCAGGTTGTTGTTGCCCTTCTCAGACTCCCACTTCTCGGTTACTCTTCCCGGCCGGATCGACAGACCTCTGAGATCTGGTACTCTCTATCCCTGTCGTGAAATCCTCGTCCGACCATTTCACAAGGTCCCGTCATCAATTGTGCGTCACGGCATCGTGTCACCAGATCGACTTTTGAGTTTCCCATTTCACCTTTCGATTTCGTCGCCTGAATCGGTCCAAAAAAAGCTCCGTTGACTCGCCCGCTCAACCGCGAGCCCAAAGTCAACTTCTTTTCTACCACGTGTCACTCTTCCTCAAGAGAAGGAGGATCGTATCGAGTCGAGACCCATTTGAACCTCACCCCGGACTGGGTACGCTCACCTGAAGCTCCAATATCTCCCTTACTTTCTTGACAACCGTTGCTGACATTTTCTTCGGGCCAAGTCTTCGGCTACAGCATCAAAATGGCGACCAGATTTGAGAAGCTCGACAAGCAGCTCGACCGATTGGGGGAGCTGTTCTCCAAGATGAAGCGATCCGCCGATTCTCAGGAAGCCGACGTTGCAATGGATAGGCCGGCGACGCCAGATTCAATGGACGTGGACGAGTACAAGCCAACCTTTGAGATCTTCCAGAAGAAGCCTGGCGACAAATACCCGGAGCCATCTTTCATTCGGCCGACTTCATCCAGGATGGAGGCTAGGGAAGAGGTACTCTTCATGTCATACTCAACTCGGCGGGCTAGAAGCCTCCCCGAGTCGCCAAGCTTGCCTCGTCTCGCCATCCCAGAGGTCCATACCAACGGGGTCTATACCAACGGCAACCTGGCTGTTCCTGGAACGCCGGATAGCTGTCCTCCGATTCCTCCGCGGTATTCCTCACTCTACTCCCCAATGAAAGCCAGCATTTCTCAGCCGTCCTCGCCACTGCACCTAAGCTCGAGCAGGGATGACGTTTTGTCAGAGCTGATGGACTTCAGCTTTTCCACTGCTGCAACCAAAGCTAAGGACGGTTCACCATCTGGGCGACGTTTGAGACCAGTTTCGAAGTCGCCGACTCGGCCCAACTCGCTCTCTGGCTCCCCCATGGCTCAGGTTGATCGAAAGCGTTCCCCCAGGTGTGGACAAGACACCCTAGCCGTCCGTGAACAAGAACAAGCTCGGCAGTACAACAGCCGCACGTTGGCACCGTCGCAGCAGGATAACCAATGCCTTATGACGACATCACCGAGATATCCGGGATCAATATCGTTGCCAGTCTCCGTTCCCGAGTCAGGTCTTGAGAAACCGGATGCGGGTCAAGAAGGTTCACAGAGAGGGAGGAGCATGTCCATCTCCATGACCGCCGGCATCATGCGTGCCAGCGAGGCTCTTCACAAATCGGCCAGCTTGCCCAGGCTCCTAATCGCGAGGACCCCAAGTTCGCGCCAGAGGCTTAAGGAACCCAGCCTGACGGATTTCCTTGCCCTCAGCGACGATGACATCGCGGATGGTCAATCTTCCGCATCCAAGCCTCCGAGCGTTGCGCTGCCACCGCACCCGGCGCAGGGCTTTGCGCCCCGACTGCCGCGCGATACTACTTCCCTGCTCACGCTCTCTCCTCCGCTGGCCAGCCGCCCCCTGGCCGCCGCAGCCTTCGAAGCTGCCAGGATTGCCACCAAGTACCAATTCGACCTTGTCTACGTCGTTAACCTGTGGCCCAGCCACATGAGCCGCCCTACCCGCTCCTCGCCTCTCAGCCCGTTCTACGGCACGCCGATCGCCACGTCTCCTGCTCGCTCTACGCCGCCCTCGCCACCTGCGACGCCCGTATCCCATGCGTCAGGCTATGGCAGCGGCTTCGAATCGCGAACAACGCCTCCCGGCTGCGGCTCAGACAGCGGCATGAGCGGCCGGTTGCTTGCCGCATACGGCCTACAGTCGATCGAGTACCCATTCCGCATCTGCGTGCCGGTGCATCAGAAAGTCCTCCGCACCCAGGGTTGGCTGGAATATCGCGACGACAGCGGCTCCCGGGATGTTCTGGCCCGCGGCTACAGCTGCTCATTCTGCACGGGCTATAGCCCCGCCAGAGGACCCGAGGCCGAGGCCGTTACCACCCCGGACGGCAAGCGACGGAAACTCAAGGACAACCCGCCCAACCGCGGCATCGTCTTTGCCGCCTTCCGGAAGCCGCATGAGGACGGTACGCTTGTGTGCAGCGATGCGAACGAGCTCGCAGCAATCCACAAGGACGCCGAGGCGCTCGTTGACATGCTGATCGACATGGATAAGACACACCGCCAGCGGCGGGCCCCAGTGACGGGTATGCCACGCCGGTGCGTCGGTGGCCCGAAGAGCCGGCTGGTGAGACCTAGGGCGCCGCTGGCTGCTCTTTGAGCTCCGACTATATTCCTTTTCACCAGATCTTGCAACTGGGCAGATGATGCTCGATTGACATTCGTTGCACAAACACTTTCCTTTGTCACAGTGGCAATCTCAGCATTGCTCCGGGTTCCTCGGCCTATGAGAGGTTGTTCACCTAGCACTGTCAGTCAGCCTCGACAGCCGGTCCCCAGCGACTCACCACAGCGAGTTTTCATGAGCAGGCATTCCCTCTCTTTTTGCGGCCAGCGAGGTTCCCTTTGTTTTGGAGGCGGCTGATTTCGGAACAAAAGTAATGGGTGGCTGGGTTGCGATCTTTTTATTTCACAAACGGATGGCGCGCGAAGGGCGGTGTCAAGGGCAGATGGGTGGACATTTGCTTTCTCTTGATAGCTAGGCAGTTCCTAACTAGATAGCAAAACATCAATGGCAACGGAAATAAATCCGGTTTCGACTGGCACATAATGCTAGCAGTCTGGCCGTCACTTTCCATAAGTGTCCGTTCTGACGGAAACCTGCGACTCAACAACGGTGTCATGAAAACAGGAGAGCGGAGATCACGGACTTTACGGGATTGATAAGCCGGCATTGGCGCCGGTCGGACTCTGAGGCCGAGGCTCGACTGAAATTCAGACCGAGCACCATGGACGAGAAGACTCGCCCAGGTAGAGGAAGCTGTATTCACATGTTCCGAGAGAACCCAACGATCCCATTTTGCAAAGACCCGCAAAAGCAATTCCACCCCAGAGGTCCTGATGGTGCTGATGCCCGAAACTCCCCACTCCCTGAAATGCCCAATATTTCCCCCATCATATTCCGTTCAAGTCCACATTTAGCGGACGATGGCGTCGAAGCGCTGCTTGAACCACCGGATGGTGTCGTCGCGGTTGATGCGGTGGCTGGCGCCGATCCTGCTCTTGCAGCGGCGGCGGCGGGAGACGCGCTCGCCGGGGCGGGTCATGCAGCAGTAGAAGTCCATGCCGTAGATGCCGATGCCCGGGTCGTACTTGATGCCGAGGTCGATGTGCTCGCTGATGCCGAAGCCGAAGTTGCCCGTCTCGCTGAAGTTGCGCTTGCGGAGCTCGTACTCCTTGACCTTGAGGCCGCGCTCCAGAATCTCCTCGGCCTTGGGCCCGCGCACCGTGACGTGCACGGCGATCTTTTCGTTACGGCGGATGCCGAACGTGCGGACCGTGTACCGCGCCTTGCCTGGGAAGGAGCATTGAGTGTCAATAATGATGATAACGGAGGAGGAAGAAAGAGGTTGGAGAGAGCGGCTTAAGGAGGGAGGACTCACTGTACACCGGGGTCTGACCGGAGAGCTGCTCCAGCACCTTGGCAGCACGGGTCAGTCTGTCACCAGACTCGCCGACCGAGATGTTCAGGACGAGCTTCTGGATGCGGAGCTCCCGCATGGGGTTCTGGGTCTTCTCAGACTGTCATCGCGTCAGTTGTACCGTCAGATAACCTGGCAATTGTTGTGGTCATACCATGGCGGCGGTGTTGTCGATGTTTCGGTGCTGGGCGACTCGTCGATTGACCAAGAAATGGAAGGGTGAAGTCGATTTTCGCTCTCGAATTTGAGATTGTGCGTGTGGGGAATGCTTGCCTGCCGGGGAGGGAGCTGGGCTGGGGACAAGTTGTGGCGCCAATCCGGCTACTGTGGCTGAGCTGGGGACGTGCTGTGGCCGAAGCTCGGCCGCCTTCGCGACCAAATTTCCAGGCAGGCTCGCCTCCATCACGTTATCATCAATCAACCTGCGCGTTACTTCAAAGCCTCCGTCGAGACCAAGAAGAGACCGCAATTGACAAAGTCGAGAGCTTTGTCAACAACCAAATTTTTGAAATCCCGGAGAAGCTACTCTGTAGCATCTGTCGCAAAGATGTCGGCGCAAAACAAGCAGGGCAAGATGGTGAGTTCTACCCTCCCGCCGACACCACTGTGCAGGCATCCATGTTGACATCGGAGGACTGACAAAGGCGCATTGGTTTAGGCCGGCTACGTACGTATTTCGACCTCGACGCAGGCAGCGACGACCGAGCCGAATTGCTGACTTGACGGCAGATCAACTACCGGATGCGCGTCACCCTGAACGATGGCCGCCAGATGACCGGTCAAGTATGCTATGCCCCGCGGCTTGTTTCTGGGTTGGCCTGCTATTGACACATCTCGGTGTAGATGCTCGCATTTGACAAGCACATGAACCTCGTACTCGCCGACACGGAAGAATTCCGCCGCATCAAGCGCAAGCAGAACAAGCCCGCCGCCCCTGGCGCGTCGTCGGCAACCGCCCAGCTCATTGAGCAAGAAGAGAAGCGGACTCTGGGCTTGACGATTGTTCGGGGCGCCCATATTGTCTCGCTATCGGTCGAGTCGCCTCCTCCCGCCGATCCTAGCGCGCGTCTCGGAAAGTCAACAGGGGCCGGCCTCGGGTCGGCGCTCACATCTGGCCCCGGCGTTGCGCGCCCTGCCGGGCGGGGTGCTGCTCCTCCCATCTCGCTCGCCGGTCCGGCTGCTGGCGTCGGTGGTGCTCCCCCTCCTCCTTTCGCTGTCCCTGGCTTTCCCGGCGCACCTGGGTTCCCTGGTCGCGGTGGTCGTAAGTTCAACCGCTTCCCCCGTGCTATCCTCCTGCTAACTGGGCTAGCTGCACCGCCTGGCTTTGGTGGCGCTGGTTTCCCGCCCCCTGGCTTCCCTGCCGCTCCCGGGTTCCCTCCGGGCTTCCCTCCAAGTGGGGCGCCGCCCACTGGCTTCAACCCGCCGCTACGGAGATAAGAGTCATGTTTTGTTAGGTCACCGATACCCGGATCGCGCCTCGCTGCAGCCCCTTGAGTCGCCAGCAACCCTGCTGCATGCGGTGGTGCTAAGAGCAAGGCTGGAGATCTTTACCCAGAAATAGGAGAATGGTTGGTGGACGGCGTTCACGGTTAAGAAAACTACGAATGGGGGGGTTGAGCTTGTGTATTAGCCAACCTGGATGGGCTTGGTGCAAAGGTGCCATTGTCGGCATACTTCCAGCATCCCGGAGCTTGGACGGGGGGAAGAATAGAGAACCTAGCTACTGCCCAGCCACACACACTAACCGAGGGTTGCTCGCTCAAGTTTGGTGTGATGCTGGGTTTTGTTCGATCCTCTCTCTAATCCCTCTGATTGCCCACTGATCTTCAGTTTGTCAAAACTCCCGTCTGTACCACGGCATGGACGGGTACTTGTTCCTGGATGGATACCTTAGTGACGTCCAGCACCGCACAGCTTGGGAGGTCTGTGCACCCTTTAGCGACCCCAAATTCTTTCCCAGCCTGGCAGCTCCGATCTCGAAGCTGAACCACCAAACCCACCACGAGCAGTGACAGTGACAGCGACGAGGCTGCGCCAGCACAGCAACCACCGTCAACATGGCCGCCTTTGTCAAAGCGATCAATGCGAAGATTAGGGCGCACCCCGTCGCGAACTATGTCTGCTCAACACGTGAGTGCTTGCCTTTCTTGTCATCTGGAGCTCAATGGGCCGGTCATCGGACAATCCCCGATTCTCTTATTTCTCCCAGGAGCACATTCGGTTGCCGTATGGTCGTGCTGCAGTGGGAGGCGGCATCTTCCCTGAACTCACTGCGCGATCAATATTCGAGTCATTGAGCTGTCTGGGGGAAGGCCAAATCCGTATTTAGGCGACCGTCGCAACGGTTGAGCCGGATGTTTGCCGCCGCTTACCGTTCGGTTCAGAGCTATGACTAACTGAAGCCTCACGACAGATTTCTGGGGGCCTGTCTCCAACTTCGGTATCCCTCTCGCCGCGGTTATGGACACCCAGAAGAATCCCGATCTGTACGTTGCCCCTTCCGCCGCCTTCCGTTGTCTCCCACCCTCAGCCCTGCCTTGGCTTCGCCGGATACCTACCTACCCCTCCAGCACACCCCATTCTCCCCCAAATCGATCCAAGCTAATCAATTGGCCTCGCCTGTCCCGCAGGATCTCGGGCCCCATGACCTTTGCGCTCTGCATCTATTCCGCGACCTTCATGCGCTACTCCCTCGCCGTCACCCCCAAGAACTACCTCCTCTTCCTCTGCCACTTTGTCAACGAGGGCGCCCAGCTCACCCAGGGGTACCGCTACCTGCAGTGGACGCAGTGGGGCGGTAGAGAGAAGGCCGAGCTTGCCGGCGCCGTGGATGCGGGGAAAGAGAAGGTCGGCAAGGTCGAGGACAAGGTCAAGGAGTTGGCTGCTGCTGCTACGACCGGGAAGAAATAGGGGGGTTGCGTTGCTTGGGCTGAAAACATGTGATTGAGGGTTGGGAATGGCGGCGTGAGCGAGCCGGGGCAGAGAGAGGTCAGATCCAAGATTCTCTTATCAGGGGGGTGAGAGGAATAACCTCCGCTGCCTGCCTTGGAAGTCCGGCTTCGGTTATGAACGGGCTCTGGACCACGGCAGGCTCTATCGTTGCATTACAGGCGGGCTGTAAGATGAAAGCACGGCGCGTCGGTTGGGATGTTGCTTACCTGTTGATGCGGACTAGGGCGGAGCAATTCCCATCCTCGGGTCTGCGTTTGCGTCTTCTACTAACGGCTTGATACTTTGCCAGATATAGAGGATCATGAAGTTATTGGGCTTATCCAGCATCATCTGTCTCATCAATCATTCGTCTAGCCAGTCGGAAGATGTTGTACAAGTGGAAAAGGTCGAGGAACGTGGTCTTTAGCAAGTATTGGAAGCGCGAACTTGGAAATGGTGTCAATCGTGGTCTCCCCATCCTTTCATCTGAATATGGTGGTGTCAGTATTTGCACGATGACAAATTGAAACCTTGCTGATGCAAAGGCTTGCGATTCTCTCGATCCCTTGTTCGCCAACACACCAACCGCAGCTACAACCACACTCACCGTCATCTTCCGAGCGTTCGACAAGACCTTGCCATCCACACCGAAGATTTCCAATGGCAAACGAATCGGATCGATCCCTGGAAAAGCATCTGATGGCGAAGTTCACCCGCTTTCGCGCTAGAATGCAGCAATGGAACAGGCGCTTCAACAACGGGGAGATGATGGACCGTGATAACTTCCTGAAGTGGGTGGAAGGAAACGTTCCACCGGTGGTGCAGGTTGAAACAGCGTTCTTTGACGTCGAGTGCACCATCCTGGACATACCTCACAAGTATCAGCTGCTTCCTTTGCCTCCCAGAGGTTGATGGAGAACTGCCCTCTGAGTAGGTTACTTACAAGATCATCAAGGTCTTGATTCACAGCCTGTCCTGCGGGAATGCGTCCGAGGGCATCGTTCACCTCCCTCTGCGCGAACTTGAGATAGTTCACATTGCCCGTCATGGCAAAGAGGGCAGTATTTTGGGAGGTAAAGGCCAAGCTCATGGCCGCCGTCCTCTCGAGCTTTGCTGGGCCGGTCTGGGTGGCACAGTCACTTGTCTGGACAAGGCCGTTGGTGAAGTCATCCAAGTGCTCCTCGAGATAATTACTGCTTGGCAAACCGTTTGACGTTGGACTTCCAGGCGTCATACCGCAGCTGGATCCCTTCAGTATCCGTAGCTCTCGGCAACTCGGTCCACTCCCGGAGGAAGAAGAGACGAGGCGCGATGGCACGGGAAAGCGGCTTGACTTCACACAGACCGGTGTCCTGGTTCTTGTTTGCAAGGGTATAAAGGTTGCCACGCTGGCTAGAAAGTCCCTACACGACAAATCAAGACTTGCTGGTCGAGGATAGCCAAGCATGTGTTGCGCGGCCGAACTCCTCGCATGACTTGGGAGTCAGAGGCTTGCCACGAAGCGGAGCGACTGTCTCTTCCGAGAGCAACACCCCCACCACGACGGCGAAGTCGGTCGCCATTGTCAATCCTCAACGGACGTTCGAGCGAGGGGAGTGTGTCAAGGCGAAACCTGGCGAGAGCTGGCGGGCTGTGGTAGAGAGGAGTGAGGAGATACTTGGGCAGCTTCAAGTTAGAACAAGAGGTAGCATCTGTCAATTTTGAGACCGAAATAGTCATGGATCCATACGATTCTGGCGGAGTCGAACGCAACCTGGCCATGATAATTAACCAACACCTGAGGTCTGAGGATGCCGTTTACAAGCTGCGTCTGTAACCCGCCACAACCCTTTCAGTGTTTGTAAGGTGGTTTGCAATGGGGCAGAACGTTTTGGTCAAATCTGCTCAGAGAGTGTTGGTGGCATCGAGGCTGAACATTGGCGATTGTTGACAGTTCCTTCTAGACCTAGGTACTCTTCAAGAAGTTCTCTGAGAGTGCCCGTTGAGGTAGGTACTACCTACCGTAGGTATTCCTAAAGTTTCAGAACTTCAGATTTCTTGCTTCAATCAAACTACATGCTCGCCATTGCTCTCAATTTCTGACTCTTCGGACCTCCTCTACTTTGGTTATCTTATTCAAGCACCCATCAGTTTTTTCCAGTCAACTCAGCCTCCACCACGACTGCGGGAGCGCGAATCCAAGATGAGCGATTCGAGCTTCATCTTCAACCGCCTCCCGAGGGAGATTTGCGACAAGATTACCGGCTTCTTGAGAGCGAAGGACCGCGGCAATATGGCGCTGGCATCCAAGAAAATGGAGGAGGTCTGTCGGGCGCGGCGGTGGGAAGACGTCAGATTTCAGTCCCTCTCGCTGCGTGGCCTCAGTGAAGACCTGCAGTGGTTCATTACCAAGCATGCGACGGACCAGGCGATGCCCTGTACCCGTCCGTTGTTCACCGAGTACATCCGGTATGGTTGCGTTATTATTTCTTTTCTTTGAGTCTGCAGCAGCTGAGATACTGACACAAGGATCCGACTAGGGGCGCAACCATCGACATGAGACATCAAAGAATCACCTATGGTGTCGACACCGAACTCTCCCGCGAGCCCGAAACCGCCTTCCGCCTTGCGTCGTACCATATTCAAGGAGTTGAGCTCGAGCGGTACGATCCGCCGCCGCCCCTGCCTTGGCGAATCCTAAGGGCCATCTCCCTGATGTCCAATCTTCAGTACCTCTGCTTGCTCTTCTGCAAGAGCGCCGCCGCCAAGGCTTTTGGTTGCAGCACCCAGCTGGTACCGGACCAAGTCGACGCGTTGCGAAAGGAGCTCAGGAGTCTGTACGGTCAGAATGAAAGCTGGCCGTCGGTGAGGCACTTATGTGTCAACCATGGCCACGATGGCCTGGCAGATGTACTCGCAAAACTTGGCGTGGAGATTATTACGCACATGGTACCGAACCTGCAAGGACTACACTTGAATTACGGCACCAGATGCAAGTTGTTCAAAGCCGCAGAGGCAACACACCGAGGCCTAAGGCGGCTTGCTATCGCACTCCACGAGAGTGAGGTATCGAGGGGTTTTGGAGCGATGGATGCTAGTCCTGTTCGGCGCATCTATCAGGCGTTTCCTGACCTGAATACGTTGGTCCTCCTCGAACAATCTCCCCGAGAGGACTGTCACGACGAAGAGGAGGCGGTCAGTGTCGGGTGTTGTCATCATTCACGAGAAAAAAGTGTCACTAACACTCGATAGTTTTCTGGACTTGATGACGCCATCGAGATTCTCAAGGAAATGCCAAACCTGCGTCGACTGTCATTCCAATGCCTTCCGGGGTTCTAGAGAAAGCGCGAGATGGAGCTGAGTCCGCGGCAAATGGAGAGCATCGGAGCGTACCGGCTGGTGTGGCACGATGAGTTGATCCGGCGCTTTGAGTCAGTCGATCATCTACGTGCCGTTGCCGTCCTCAGTCTTTACCCATACTACTACAAGGGGCGGAGGAATGCCGGAAACCAGCCGTTCCGAGTCTCAATGGAAAATGCACGGTATGTCCGACGTGGTGCATGGCCGATCAGTATCCGAGATTAGGTGGGTGTTGTAGCATTCGTTGGGTATCAGTAACTGCGGAGGCGGTGGCCGCTGGGCAAGTAATGGCTCCTTTGTAATTGACAAAGCGTGTGTAGACTCAATGACTATAGCGTAGTGAAGTATAGTTGAATGGCATGTCATTTCTCACTGAGTTAAGACTCGTGAACCTGGGCAACATGATAGGTAACTACATACCTACGTAAGGTGTAGCAAGGGAGTTACACTGACCTGGACCAAGTGAACTTTGTCTTCTCGGAGTCTTAGGACGGCCTGGCAAGTGAGACAGAGCTCTTTAAACAGCGGCCAGATTGTCAGTGGTCATTTTAAAACCACTTTAAGGTGAGAGTTTCTGATTGTTTCGCCTCTGGTCAGACATGTTCCATGTTGTTTGCCCCTGACAATCATCATGTCATGTCACTTTTGCCACCACAGTGGTCTTCACTGTCCATGGCTTTGGCCAGAGCTTCCTGTATTTTCAAGTCAGGAATTTAAATACCCGTGTGTGACGTTCTTGGAATCACGCGTCTTGTGGCCCCTGCCAGAGGAGGCAGTGCCTGATTAACTACCGTGTCTTGGACAGCCAACGTTCGGATTCAATGTTGAATTTCCTCTTCTGGCATGAAGGGATTTGAAAATCTGCGCTCAAATGTCTAGATCTTTCAAGGTCCCTTGGCTCCCCCTGGCCCTTGATTGTGACATCCTGTTGTCCTCCGCCTTGAAAACACGACCGCACCCTTCGCCGACACAGTCAAATTGTCCACATACTCTGTCCCATTATCCATATGGCCACAATACTAAGCCCCAGAACCCCAAATGGCTGCGTTCAGAGCCGAGCGCCAGGGACATCCTCTCCGTCAGTGTACGGCACATCCGAATCGTCGGACGGCCACATCTCTGTTTCGGCGGTCTTCCTAAACAAGCAAAAGAACTAAGGTTAGCGACGTCTGGTCTGCTTGAACTGCTCGCGATGTGTTGGGACGAGGAGGTTCGATTTTCCATGTAGAAAGGTTCAAAGCGGGTGTATTTCCAACCAGAACAAGGGGAAAGAAGGCAAATATGGCCGGTGGCACTCACCAATAATTGTGGCAGATTGCTTCTGTGAGCTCGTACATGTTGGCAAAGAGCTTCACGAGGTGCTGCGCCCACTCCATGGTCGTGAGGTGCCTCTTCTGGGGGAACTGGCGAGCCGAAAGGCGGTCCATAGCGATGGCGTCGACAATGAAATGCTCGTAGTGTAGCTTTGTGTCCCCTGTGAGGAGAATATATTGTCAGTCTATCGCACAACATTGGTAGCAACTTGAACCACACACACGTTCACCATGTTGCTGTTGATAGAATATAAATCAAGGGATAGACAAGACGGAAACTTGTCTAATTCAACTGTTAACTCAATAAGGTAAGTACTCACATCCATCCTTGTTCAGACGGCTCAGCCCGCCGTTCTCGAGCTCCGACACACGCCGGTCAGCCCTCTGACTGAGGTCGTCGGTAAACTGGACGAAGAACTATTCGATGGCGGTGTTACCGGGGGGGTTTCTCTCGCCGCGGGCGGCGAAGGGCGCGAGGTAGTCGCGGATCAGCTCCACGAAGGCGGCCGACACAACTTCGTCCTGCCAGGCTATGACGGCCGTCCAGCTGTTGAGGCCGAGGACTTGGCAAATCTTCTGGCGCTTGAGAACCATGGTTGTTTTCTAGGAGGGGAAAAAAGCTTAGGAAGGGTCGCCAGGGGTTGATGGAGGGGGCGGGAGGGTGCTGGTGTTGGGTGTGGTGTTGATGGTGGTGATACTCGCGAGATGTGGAGGATGGTGAGGAAGGAAGAAGAGTTGTTGCCGGTGAGAGCGTCGGAGCTATAAAATTCATCCCGCTGAAGCTACAATAACAGAGCACCCACCGCTGTGCAACTTAAGGCGGCCCCTGAGGCCGTATCAGGCCGTCGTGGGCTCCTTTTTGAGGTTGCTGAGATGCAGGCCGCACATGTGACAAGAACCGCCCCCTAGATGTTGTGGTGTAAGCCTCTCACTCAGACAGCAAATAAGTAACTAGGAGCCAGCTGTTTCTATCTATTCGATCAAGGAGGCACGCATTAATTACACAAAGTCTGAAACATTTTGGATGGCTGCCCACTAGCATGACGAAGTCCTGCTATCATGGTGGTCAGAGATGTTTCCCAGCCTCAACGTTATGATAATGAATAAACAGACGGCAACTGTGCTTGATCTGCTAACACTCCCTTTTACTCACTGATAGTTGTGCTATACAGAGTTAAGACTGGAACTCAACAGGCATCGTGTTATTACTAGGGGCACCACAACTCCAGTCTCTGCTGCATTGGTACCTATGCACCTTACATGTACCTGAGATCTAAGCATCCTGGTGACCTTGAATGCTCAATAATTGTGAATAGTCTTACCTTACCATACATGGCATACTGTTGTAGCATGTACTAGGCGCAAGGTTGAAATTAGCACGTGGCCAGTACCCTGGAAGCTCTGTCGTTCTCGTTGTACCTAATTACAAACAACCGTACTTGCTCAGTTCTGTAGGATTGATCAGCAGTGAAGCGCAGACACCGAACTCAGTGTGATATCAAACGGCTTCAATCAACAACACAGCTGTCGTTCACTCTCAGCGCTCTCAATGCCATTGATGACATGAAAGGTGAGTCACGCTTTTGTTCGTGCCCCTGAACACCGAAAGCAAGTACGCCCCAAAATCTCATACGCAGTAGTACAAGCTACGGGAACTAATGGAAGCACACAGAAATGCATTATATACATAGCCCTGAGCAGTTTATCGTCAGACTCTCGAAGAAGACAGCCTGAGCTTGTTCTGAAGCAAGGTTACCGGTGTCAAAAAGGGGTTTTGCGGTCATCCAATTTTCAAGATAAGGTAAAGTAAGGTATCTAGGTACCTAGAGACATTTGCCGAGGGTAAAGGATGTTTGTGAATCTTGATGCCTGCCGATCTGCCAGAGTCCTGTCAATTCTCTCGGTGTTTAGCTCGGAAGGGAAAGGGGGTATGTTTGAAGGGCTGGGCTTCTATCACTGCAATGCACTGGGTGTTGAGTTGCCAGCTTCAAGGAATATGGATATGCAAATCTATCAAAGAATGCCATGAACCTTTCGGTGCGCTGTGGAACATGCAGACTGAACAGCATCCTTGTCCGAGTGAAGCATCCTCGGAGAACAAAGACATTGTTCAGGGGATTCCGCCCCAGAGCATCTTTGCCTGGGCTTAGCCTAGCTTATATTAACAACCAGATTGCACTCATGGCATGATGTTTGAGATTACTTCTGAGGTACCTCTCTTCCCAAAGGTAAACACCCAAGGTAACAGATCAACATACGCCGCAGGACTCTGGTGCAGCGCACCTGGAAGTTGGAACCATGAACCAACTCCAGTTTCAGGGGCAACACTCAAACCCAACACGCGGAAAGTGGCGCACGCTCCCCTTCGTCAAAGCCTTACATCGGTTGAAAATGCTGTACAAGACCAAACCTGCGGAATCGTCGTTTAGAGTCATCCGCATGGAGAAGATCTCATCAGCCACAGCGCCTCTTCAAGTTCAAGGCCAGGGGGAGCTTCTTGTCAATGGCTCGCATGCCCAGGTGGCTGTATCAAGTGCTCATTCGGTAATTGCAGCTGGCGCTGGAGTAATCCCAGCCCAATCACCATCAAAAGGCTCGGTCCCAAGGTCTGTCCCCGCAACACGCGAGAGAAGATTGAGAGTGGTCAATCGCCAAGAAGAAAGCAGCGAGTACCGCTCGATTTACCGTGCGGAATGGTCAGGCTGTCCCAGAAAAGAGGCAAGGCCAGTAGTAGATACTCACGCACCCATCAGATCTTACGTGGCATATCGACCGCCTTTTGGGACCCGGATTATCCCGCCCGATGTCTTCCTCAAACCCGGGAGAAAGCCCGGGAACGCCATCAACCCAAACATCTCAGCCGAGACTCCGGTCTCCATTTTTGCCAATAATGCCTCTCATGGAAGCCCACATGCAACCCCCCCATGCCTGGTACCAGGACACGGCACGGGACCGAACATGGCGCATATGAACCCCCCAATGAGACCTCCCGAGGCCCAGATAAGAGCACCACAGCATGTAAGGGGACCACAGCAGCCACAAGGAAGAGGGAATAGACCTGGATCTGAAAGGAACCACCCCATCCCCCCATACAGCAGCAGCAGCCGCCCACCACCCCTGGTGGTCGTCACACCGCCGACGCCCCCCCGTGGCAGGTCGCCGTCTTCCTCCCTTGTCAGAGACAACAGGAGGACTCTGCTCAGTCAGCGAGAGGTTGTGTCGCCAAAAATAGTGGCAACCCATCCTGCTGACACGATGATGTCGGGAGCGGCGTTTCTTGCCCCACCCCCCAGGTTTGTTAGGAGGAAGCCTGGTTGCCGATCACTGAGGGGGCACAGCCTTGATAGTACCGGTTGAGACGGCTGGGGCTCAAGCGTACTCCCCGTTGACCGTCCGGACTCAGACATGGGGCTTGACGGGGTGATCGTGGGCATGGTGTGTCCCAGGTTGTAGTAGGGCAGGTAGATGCGTTGGGTTTGACGTTTGTGCCACCTTGGGCATGTTTTGTCGTTGTCTGAGCGACAGTGATCATATGGGACCTGCTCCGAGAGCAAGGGGGCATCTGAGAGTGGGTTGTTCAGTAAGGAAGGTACTTATGTACCTTGAGTACCAGGAAAAGGGGTACAGATCAAGGCAACAAACGAGAATATTTCTTAGATACATCAAGATGAATGCAGTGACAAGAATATCTTAGGTACTAAGAAATAGTTGAGAAGCTCGACAAACGACAGTTTTACATACCTTATGTGGTTATGTGTTTGGCTCCAAATCATGAAGCCATGTTTGCATGTTGCTGGTGGTGACATCCATGTTGAATCGGCACACGCAGCAACCAGCCCACGTTTTACCTTCAACCCCCTGTTTGTATGCCGGCATGGAGGTAACCGCTGTGGTTACAAGACCAGGAAGAATACCCCCCAATATTGTTTGTCTGGATCATGTGGAACACTGCCGGTGCATGCATTTCCGCTTTGTCTTCAACCCCGGGCAGAATCAATGCGGAAGTGATTAACGACAGTCATAATTCCCAGAATACCTATGCTACAAGGACAACTGGGCATGAGAGCCCTGGTCTGGAAAGATGAAGGTTGGGAGCTCCCGGCGACCGGGTGAGGGACACGCTGCCCTGTAATACCTGCAGTCCAGCGTCGGGGTTGTTGCAATGTTGTGAGCATAACACATGGCAGGCGGTAGACCAGAAAGAGATAAATGTAAGAAAAATAGGAAGAAAATGACGAGTAAAACAAATAATTAGAGAGTGAAAGAGAAGTAAACGAAGATAAAAGAAACACTGCAGGAAAGTCAAGAAGAACAACTGAAAGGAGTGCCGAAGTCTCGGGTCGACAACCTTGAACCAAATCAGGGCTGAATTGTAACTTACCCTAGGTATTCATATTTCAAGTCCCTTGCAGTAAAAGAGACGCCTGGAACTTGATCCGGAAGCCGGCGTGACGTATCCCTTACCTTACTTGCCCACCGCACTTTAAGTCACTTGAAAGTATCATACCTTGACTTTGCTGGATGCCTTACTTGCCCACCGCACTTTAAGTCACTTGAAAGTATCATACCTTGACTTTGCTGGATGACGAAAGCCTGTATCTTTTCTTGCTTTAGTAGAGACAGAAAGAGGAATTCCGACTCTGGTAGATCGACATGTCTGCCATGGGTCGGCTCGTGTCAAAGACGGGTTCCTGTGCAGTGGGAAACCGCAGAAGCCATGACGATCCCAAGGACTAAGTAAGTATTGCCACAACAGGAGCAATAGGCCTGAGGGAGTTTCTCTTCAAGAGGCGAGTCCCTGGAATACCCACGCCGTTATGCCGCTGCGGGGAAGCACCAGAGGCAGTGGCTCACCTGGTGCTTAGGTGCCCGAACCGGGAGCTCGAGGAGGGAAGACCGCAGCTCAGGGACAGACACGCCCTGGCAGAGGCGCTAGGGCGCTGCTCAGTGGCAGCGCGGGTTGTGGCATGGCTCATGAGACTCGGACGGCTACAGAAATACCGGCTTGCGATGGAACTGGAACAGGAGGAGGAGGGGAGTTCAGGGCCAGACAGGGAGACGGAGGACCTAGGAGAGACCAACAGGAGGAGGAGGAGGGGGAGACGCATAGGGCTCTAGCGCTGGGCCAAAACCATCAGCACGCAGCCCACGCTGCGCGCTAGAGTGACGCACAAGGCCGAGATGGCCACTCACAGCACCGTCGTCACCAAGCAGGAAGGATGAGTTCCGGACTGTTGGATAGGAGGGTATACAGGGAACGCCTACACAGCGCTTGCGCTGTGAAGGCGCAGCACGTGAGAGGATGCATTGCATGTAAAGCAACGAGGAGGGACCGCTTGCTCTAGCTGAGCGAGGCATAAGCCTTTGCGGTGTAAGATTAATAATAATAAAGTATTGCCACAGAGCGGAGGCCCGAGTACATTCGGACCATGACGACTGGACTCAAGACTCGTAGGACCATGGCTCGCCAATTGAGGCCGAAAGCAGGGACGGCAGTCCCAAAGAAAGACGTCCCGAGCATCGTGGCAAGAGCCCCCTTGAAGATCAGGGGGTGGAAGCCATGGCACGACGCCACCATAATTATGTGAAGATTTGTTGTTTGGGACAAACCTCGCCTCCACGGCCACTTGAATTCCCTACACGGACTTGAGGGAGCGTCTGGAACCAGCATGATGATGCTTCGACAGAACCCCTCCAGTCCTCATCCTGTTACAACCACATCGCCATGGTACCTGACCTTGGGTTATTTTTGATTTTCGCAATGCCGAGACTCAATGGGACAAACTTTACAACGTGGCTGCTCAAGGCCTGGCGTCTGGCGAATCGAGGACGGCGAGCATTACCGGTTTCTCGTCTCATCCCTCCTCGGGCTCTTGTGGCAGACGGCATCAACCATGTTCCATCTCAGCCGCAACGACGCTCTCACTCTTAAGCATACCTACAAGCCGGCTTTCTGCTAGGGAGGATCGGATGCCGTTGAACAGTCGTGGACCTGGTTGGCTGGTCCCTTTGATCCGAAAGCCGACACTTCCCGGAACGGATTTGAATAAACACTGAACAGGGGGTGAAAGTCTCTTGGCAAACCCGGTGCTCAACAACAAAACAGCCACATTTGGGCCCCAGACCGGGACTCACCGAGTCCAGACCTCGGTCATAAGGTCTACCACTCTCGCCCAACTGATGTATCGTGCCGAGTTTGCCTTTGCTCCCGACCGACGTCGCGGAATGTTCTGTCGACGGAATAAGGGCCCTCTCGGCTGCGAGCACACAATTGCCGCTTTGGGGTCTCAATAGCTCTTTGCTCCACGTTCTCAACCGCAGGGGAAGCTTGTGTCTTGATCCCGCGTCTCTTTTTTTTGGCTTGTTCGACCGCATGGGGTCTCTTATGCCGTGGCGAGATGTCTGTTCTGGTCTTTGACGGTGGAGGGGACGGCGAGGGCGAGTCTGGGTTGCCGCACCGCTCGGGCCCGAGTCTATACACCATTCAGACAGTAACCCCAAAGCCCCCTGAATAAAGCTTCATCTTCCGTCTATGAAAACAACAACGGTCTCAACCTCCCTGATCCCCTCTCCCCTCCTCTCCTTACCCAGACCAACAAGACAAGATATTCGATAAGGGTCATCATCAACACCAAAGTCACACTCACTCCCCCTTCGAAAAACACACAAGCCAATCTTTTTCTGCAAGTTTCGACACCATGAAGTTCACTCTCCCCGTCACCCTCCTGGCCGTCGCCGCCTCGGCCTCGGTCGTGGACCACGACAAAAGATACTGCCAGACCGAGGGCCAGTCGTGCGACACCGTCAAGCGCGCCGCCGACGCTTTCGCCGACGCCATCGCCTAGAACGACAAGATCTCCGCCCGCGACGAGACCAACGGCGAGACGGCCTGGATCGTCAACCGGCAACTCCACGAGCTGGCCCTGTCCATCGCCGCCACGCGCGACGAGCCCGACCACTGGTACCGCTCGCTCACCCCGTCCCGCACCGCCGCCGACAAGGCCACCGAGAAGAGCGAGGCCGAGCCCTGGTGCACCCGCTTTCTGGGCCAGCCCTGCTGGGGCAAGCGGTCCGACGAGGACGCCGTCACCCCGGCCAAGCGCGACGTCGCCACCGCCGTGAAGCGCGAGACCGAGCCCTGGTGCACCCGCTTCCTGGGCCAGCCCTGCTGGGGCAAGCGGGCCGAGGAGGAGGCCACCCCGGTCAAGCGTGACGACTCCACGCCCGTGAAGCGCGCGGCCGAGCCCTGGTGCACCCGCTTCCTCGGCCAGCCATGCTGGGGCAAGCGCGACGCCGAGCCCTACTGCACCGCCTCCAACGGCCAGCCGTGCTGGACCCGGTCGGTGCCGGAGAAGCAGGAGCGCCAGGTTGACTGGTTCTGCACCCGGTTCGCCGGCTCGTCGTGCTGGAAGCGCGACGGCAGCGAGGCCGTGGCCGAGGAGGTCAAGCGCTGCTCGGGCGAGGGTCAGGCCTGCTGGAAGGCCAAGCGCGCCGCCTCCGCCGTCATCGACGCCATCGAGCAGGGCAACGCCCTCAAGATGGCCCGCGACGCTGACCCGGCGTACTGCACCCGCTGCTTCGGCGGCCCCTGCTGGAAGCGCGACGCCTCGTGCAACAGCCCCGCCGGCATTTGCACCAAGGCCACCCGCGACCTCCACGCCATGTGCAACGCCGCCCGCGCCATCATCGACGCTTAGGTGCGTTCTTACCCTTTCCTCCTCTCCGCTTCTCTCCGCCGGCGGTTGCTGATCTCGTTTTGCGCAGGCGCTTCCATCACCTCGCCCTTTCCCTGCTCGCTCTCATTCGGGTCAGCTGTCATCGATGATCTGACAAGAGGAAAGGGGGACTCGATAGGCCAAGGGCACCGGGCTCAACCAAAAAAAGATCGCCTTCGCGGGTACATATTTGGAAACATGGATCGCACTCCATCCCGCACAAAAACAAACACCCCACCACCACCCATCTCTTCTCTTCTACCCCGGGGTTCTGAAAATCCCCAGAGCAGGCAAAAATTGTCAGGTCTGCCTTCTGTCAAACATGGCGCTACGACAACGGGCGGTAGCCGCAAATTTGTATGTCAATTGGTCCAGGGTGGGTGGGAAATTTAACAGGACCAGCGGAAATGGTCTGCGATTTCATCTAATTACCGGTATGCTATTATGGTACCACCCCCCGACGTCGGTTTCCCTGTCGCGGGACCAGTCGCGCTCGACCACGATGGCTCCCGGAATGGCGCGCAAGACCGGCTGCGGGAGTGCAAAAGATCCTGCGCGGGCGGGGCTTGCCCCACCCCCTGTAGGAAGCCAGCCAGTCAGGCTGGCCGACGGTGACGACGAAATGGACGACGACGAAGACGACGAAGACGGCGGCGAGTCTGACAACGGCCCAAACCCTCTGTACGACGAGTCGGACGAAACGCTGGCGGGGATGATCATGCAGTTTGCACCGAGGGAGGAGCAGAGTATCGCTTACGCGGTGGCCGACGCGTTTATAACGCGG
>MU863626.1:10889-24773 GCA_033575675.1 Parathielavia hyrcaniae
GGATGAGTTCCGGACTGTTGGATAGGAGGGTATACAGGGAACGCCTACACAGCGCTTACGCTATGAAGGCGCAGCACGTGAGAGGATGCATTGCATGTAAAGCAACGAGGAGGGACCGCTTGCTCTAGCTGAGCGAGGCACAAGCCTTTGCGGTGTAAGATTAATACTAAAAATAACAAAGGGGGTTTCAGAGGTGCAGGTCTAGTACCTTTCGACCCCGAGGCAGTGATATCCAAGCTGGATGTCAAGTTACGGATGCTAACACTAACTAGTCCCCCTTCCGCCGCTGCCGATCCTTGGTTCTCCCAGACGCCACAGAACCCAACAGGGGCTATCTCGCAATCCGAGTATATCAAAAATCGGATTGCCCATCACGAAGGAAGCTCGCCAACACCAATTCTCACTGCTGTCGACCAGCTTGCGAAAGGGACGCAGGCATTGGCGCACTCAGTGACGGCTGAGATACGCTCTTTACAGAAGGCAAATGAGGCACTTAGCAAGCGCCGGAGGGCTAAAAAACACGTGTACGTCTTGGGGGACCACTTACTGTAGGAGATGCACAGGATGAACTGGCCCAGAAGGAGGTAGAGGAACAGGTAAAGCGTGAGACGCGGGAAAATGCTGATCGGCAGACTCGAACAGAGACAGCTCCACGGCGTTGTGGCAAGTGCGGAAAGCCTGGGCACAATGCGCGCACGTGTCAGGGAAATGTAGGGATATCTGATGTATAGAATTTCGAATGGTTTTGGTTTTTTTGCAGCTGTTACGGTAGTGTAATAGATGTTTCTTGTTGCGTGGTGGTGGAAAAGTGCGCGACTTGGGGGGTGTGTGCGACCTGGGGGTGGAGCACGTTAACTAAATTGAATAGGTGGCGAACTGAGCTGCGTGTCCGGCTGACTGAACTGAGTGAGACCCTGCTTCATTTGTCCCCGAATAGGGCTTTTTCGAAACGCGAGTGAGATTCGTACTACCAAGAGACCTGTACCTCACCTACGATACATATAGCTTAGGCACTTGCATCGTGGAACGTGGACGCGCCTTGCCCGATCATGTGCTTTGGCTCGAACATTGTCAGCTTCAAATCCGAGTCCCTCCGCGTCAGTGCAGCGAGTACGCTCGTTGGGCAGCAACCAGGCTTGGCGCTGAGTTTGGCCTTACTGTAGGAGGACGCAGGTGAGCAACGCAAACAAGGCCAGGTGTTATCCGTCAGGTGATTTCCGGGCGGAAAACGAGACAGGTGCCGTTTCCCAAAGGTACCAGCGCTATTTCCATTGGTCGCCAGCGTGTTGATCACACTATCTCGATTTCGGCTGCGCAAAAAACTTTCCCAAAGCGCATGGAGCCCAGTGCGGCTGATTAGGTCTTCCACGTAGGATTCCGGAAGGCGTTTCGAACAACTGCCTAACACGGTATCTTCTCGACTGCTTCTCGACCCTCGCTAGTGGCAAACGAGCAGGTCGAGGTTACCTATACGGAGGGCGACGAATACTGCACTCATTGGCGATTCCTACTAGGGTGAATACCTATCTTACCAACCTATGCAAACAGGAACGAAGGTACCTGACCTGACTTCGATTCCACTGTTGCCCTGACTTCTGCTGTGTCCTTAGGAGCCAGCTTCGCCCGTTTGTGTGAACCGTCATCCATTTAACCAGCAGACAGTAAGAATTGCGCGGTGTCTGGGGCTGTCCTGTACTGTGTAGATTCGACGAATGGAAATGACTTGATAATGCCTACCTCGCAGGGTCGCCTGCGACCTGAGTGGCCAGCAGCAGGCAAGTGGGTCAGTCCCGGCGCCTAATTCAACTTTTGCTCGCATGGTGCATTCCGTTGGAAGGAACGAGACCGAAAGAAGGCGGGCGTTTTGATTGTTCCCCTCTTGACACACGACAGTCGACTGCAGTCAGCGTCAGATGATTCCAAACACAAACAACCACAAGCGGGGAGTGCTTTGGCTTGAAAATACCTACCGTACCTTGGGTTTGTTAGTATAAGTATAACGTAACTAAGTAGCGCGATGCTATATAGTTACTTCCTTCCATGTCAGGTATTAAGGTACCTATGTAGGTATCTGAGCGATGCGTTGCAAGCCCCGAAGTTCAAAACGCTTTGCTTGACCGTCCTAACAATTGACCGCCACCATCTCAAGTTCCCTCGCCCGAATTTGCATTTGTCTATCGGTCCGTGGCCGAAGTCCCGCGCCCTGTGAGGTTGGCTTGGCGGCTGGACAATTCCGTCAGTTGGTAACCACCGCGGCCCCCTGCTCACCTTCAACGAACAGGTGCTGCATGTTTCCCTTCCTAGGCGTTTGCAAAGGACATGGCCATCAGTCAGCCCGAGTGGGGTTCGTGGGAACCCCGGGAAATCTGCCCCCTCTTCCCAAGCCCCCGCCATCTTTCAGTTTTAGCTTGCGGGACTCGGACTCTCCCCGTTCTGTCCTCTGGCGTTAAGCATCGACGATCTCGTGAGGGTACCGAACCCGGCCACCGATTCTGGCAAAGGTTTCTCTCCACCCCGATTCTTTCTTTATGGATGTGTCATGATCCTGTCCAAATTTGTCTCAACAATGGGGTCAGACTCACCTCTACCAGGCCCGGCGGCCACGTTTCCCACCACGGCCTTCCCCGCTGTCGAGCCGCGGAAGGACGGCATCGTCGTACTGCGTCGGGACTCGTCTTCGTCACGCACCAGTTCGCACAACAGTTCTGCGACTCCCACACACAGCAGTCCTCGACCTAGCACCAATCCTCGATTTAATCTCGGGCCACAACTCGCACTCGTGTCCAATAGCCCCCCTTTGACCCCCATGCCCGGGAATCTCTTGCATTCTGTGGACGAGGAGCCCGTGACACCCAGTTCCACGATCGTCGAGTTCGGTGATCTGGGGCGAGGACATATCCCATCCGCTGCACAGCTGGTTGAGAACGTCGCCCGGTCTTTCGCTCAGTCTCGCGTGGGCCCCTCCGAAGCTCGCTCCAACAGCAAGGCTCGTCCGGGCCAGGACAGTCGCGACGGCCGAGAAGGACGGGAGAGCAGGGATCAAAGCCGCAGCAGGTCCGTGGCTACTCCGACGGCGCCGAGGGAGCCCAGAGATCGGTCGCAGTCCACCCAACGCAGATCGAGCAACGCGAATGACGCTCGAGGCACGCCCACCGAAAGAAATGCGGCAGGCGACCGTGGTCTAGGAGAAGAGCGGATCAATCGGTTCCTTCAGTCGATGGCCCAACAAGCAGCCCAGAGCTCCGACAGCGAGCTGCTGCAGGAGAACAAAAGCCTGTACCAGCGCATCGCCGCATTGCAACGCACCGAGCGCGAACTTCTGGCCGAGAATCAAGATCTCACTCGCAAGCTCGCGGCCTTGAAACAGCATCACGAGCGCCGAGCACGCCAGTGGAACGAAGGGACACGCCGCAAAGAGATCGAGTACGAGGCTCGGATGCGCGAGTTGGGCGAGCAGTTGTTGGACTTCGTGAGCAAAAACCCTCAAAAATTGCCCGGCATATTATCGAATGAGGAGATCTCGGCTTGGTTCGATGAGCAAGATGGCGCCTGGAGCAAGTGGGCGACAACTTTCGGTCACCAAGATGCCAACCGGCTCGCACACTGTCTTCACCCTATGCAACTCCAAGAGCTGTGTGCCGATGTCAGGGCTTTTGTCCGCATGACAGATGCCGGGAGCCTGCCGCCGGAGATCGTCAGCGGCGGCAAGGAGGCCTTGCATACTCTCCTCAACGGCATGCTGGCCAACTTCATCTGCGACGAGGTCATTGCCTCCCCAATGTGGGTCTTTGTCGCTGCGTCGCTCGGTACCTTGGAAAGCCCTGGACTTGTTCCTGCTAAGGCCCTGCCTGGCTTGCCTGGGGTTGGCTTTCGCATGGATATGAACAGTTTCAGTGCAGTGGCACCTCTCCGACCTGGTGGCCCTGTTCAGACACCACGGAGCCCACAATTCCCGCCGCCTCTGATCACATCCATGATGCCGGCACTCGGCAGTGGAGCATCATTCCTTGGACTCCCCCTGAAGCCTGATATGGAGCGGCTTGTTCACATGCTCACAGACGGTTTGTTAGCCCTCCAAGAGGCTGTCTCGCGAGATCATGGCTGACCAAAGTGTTTCCGACAGCCCAGGACGAAAACGCGCGAGTATCCGGCCATCACTGGCGGGCACAGATGATGCGACTGTTCGCCGACGGCGGCTTCAGCCTGAAGCACGTTGCAGATGCAGGTGGAAAGGAATCCCGTCGATCATTTGTTGAATCACGTCTCAACTACGCGAGGAAGCTGAAGGAACGCTTCCTCGGCGGATCCGCCCGGTTCCTGCTACAGGATCAAGACGCGAGCGGCATCGAGAGGCTTGAGCGCATGTTGACTGATATGATCGACGATGCCTTGAGATTCTCCTGCAGATTGTGGACTCGTGTCGCACCCCACCGCCTTCATGGCTGGAAGGATCTCGGAAGTAAAGAGGTCAGAGCCGCCACCCCGTTGGTGACCCTTTGCCACGCCCAAGTCGAAGTCGAATCCCGCAATCACCGAAGCGGCACCCCGAAGGACAAGCCTTCTGCGTCCCCGGAAGAAAGCGAGACCGAGCAAACAATCGTCATGGTCGTGCAGCCCGCCGTGGTGACCGACAGTATCGACCTTCCAGGAACTAGTGTGAGCAGTGATGGTGTCGCCCTGGTCTGGTTGAGGGCCAGGGTCATGTTGGCGGGCCCAATGGCTGTCGAGCCTGGAGACTCATCACCCGCAGGAGTTGGGACCCAGACCTCACCAAGACTGGATGACGAGTCCAGTTCGCTCTCAATGAGCATATCGGAAAGCGCAAAAACGCCAGCGCCACCACCTGGCACACCCAAGGCTTTCGAACTGCTACCCGCCTCGTCCTTCAAGCCGTCAGCGGCTGCCTCATCATAGGGCCACCACGTCTCCTATTGACGAGGCGCGGAGGCAGTGTGTCGTCAACGACCAAAGACGCCGCAAAGAAGGGCCTAGTTATTATCACATCAACGTGTTCGAAGTCATGACAGGGTTTGGAAATTCGGCGTTTGATAACTGGGTGCGCCACACGGCATGATTGCCGACGAATGAGATTAGACCTGGCCCTGGAGAACGGTCTTGTTGATTCTGTTCGGGCCTTTTTTTTTCATGTAAGATGGCGCCTGGAGGTATATACCTATGATGTCCTTGTTTCAGCGATGACTGGTAGTGGTTATCTGAGCGGTGAAGCGATTGATTTAGAGTATCTCTAATTGTACGGGGTCGCCAACCTAATTGTACGGGGTCTGCACAGACTCACTGAATTCCGCTACACCTGTGACGGGCTGAGCCTCGGCAACCCTCATCCAACCCTAACCCGCGTTGAGAAACCCCCTTTATGGGAGCTTCCCCCTTTTTTCGTGGCCTCTGAGCAACGGCCCCATCACGGTTGCCCCTTTTACCTATCGTCCCTACCTAAATAGTGAGAATCCACTGCCGCTCGTCGGCTACTTCTTTACAATAGCAGGTAGAAAGGTTCATTCCTCTCCACTACCACTACCTCGGCAGTTACCACTCAACGAAGCACGATGTCACGGGATTGATCCGTGACATGGCACGTAATGTCCAGGGGCTCAGGGTCCGAGCCTGGACCCGGCAAGCCCAGGAATGGGGCTTGCCTTGCGGGTCCGGAACAGGACTCCGGAACCACAGCCATAAGATACACGCGGGCATCACCACCCACCTTAGGCTCCTCGTGCAACCTTAGCAATTCAACCGCATTAGCAACTTGCCTATCACTCCCGTGATACACGATTAAAGTTATTCAAAAGCCGTCAAACGCACTAGAGGAGTACAGTTTCATCACTACTCGTACGCAATACTATTATCCCCAATCCAGCGACCATCAAGAGGGAGCCTCGCCGATACGACCTCTGTTGCGACATCGGCGGCCCCCATCATGACTCCTCCTCTACAGGGCTTCGCAAGGCCAGTAGCAAGAGACGAGACTGTCCCTGACTCGCGAAGGTAGTTCAGCGAAAGCTCCTCGGCGACCGATGGTATTTCGAGGTCCGCAACGATCACCATAACCATGAGCCATCTCTTCACCCTTCCGCACACTTTGCCCATCGCAAGAGGACCTGGACTGAGGAGCAGAAGCAAGAGATCCGCCAAGTGTTCAAGACAACGACTTCTGGATCCCGTGATGTTGCCTCGTTTATGCGTGAAAAGTACCCCAGCCAAGTAGGTCCCCCTTCTCCGCTACTATGAGTATATATATAACCAACTAACGTTATATCATGACTTTAGATCTGGACACGACGAGATATCGAGAACGAGATAAACAAAGCGAAGGCCGAGGCCCTCGGTGGCTATACCCCTACCCAAGCCCTCTGTCACAGGATTCCCAGGGATTTCTGTGCCTCCCATGGCTTACGTCATGGTTACGCATGTGCCGGACCTCTGCACCGGGCCTGCACCAGGCTTAAGGCCTGGTCGCATGCCCATCTGTCGGATAGCTCTCTCTCTCTCCGTGCAATATCATTTGTATGTGCAGGCTGACCAGACCGTCTGTGTGGTGCCCGTCACACCCTCCTCAAGCACTTCACCGACACCGGGATCAAGCACCGCGTTCGCCAGCTTTAAGGTCGTGTTGTTGCCCTCATTTGGACCTTCCGCACACTTTGCCGCCCCTCGCAGTTGTGGTACGTCGAGGAAGACGAGTTACTGGACCCGAGCAGATCCCCATTGCTGCCATCTCACGTGGAGATAACTGTCGTCGACAAGCCGCTGCGAGCCGCCAACGTGATCCCTCTCGGTGGGAGCTTGTGGACCTGGCGGAGACCGAGGGACGCCTTCATGAAAAACAGAATATCTGTCACGGGGCCAACCCTCACGTACTCAGACTGGCTGCCTGGGGCACCAGCGAGATTAGTCAGCACCTGAACCCATAGGTTAGCGCCGGCTCTGGCCATGATAGCTTCTTGCCTCTTCACGGCGCAACAGAGATCATCAGCTGGACCTTGAGTATCCAGCCTTCGCCCCGTGATAGTTTGCGCCGTCTGCAAATTGATCGCGCTGCAATCCCCTCGTTTTTGCCCTTCTCCAGACCCCGAGAGTTTCCAGACGCAGCCCGATCGCGTTAACAGTTCGCATCGCCAGACCAGTTGTGAAGATTCCCCAGCCAGCCCGACCCAGACCAGCTACCCAGATTTATCCCCACCGGCCAGCGCGCCTTGACCCCAACATGTCCGAAGCTTCCTCCAGCGTCCCCGAGCTCCCGACACCCTCGTCTGAACCCTCCGGGGAAGGCGAAGGAGCCTCCCAGCAACACCTCGCCTGGGGAAAACAAGTCTCTGAACAGATCGGCGGAGCCAACCCGAAACTTGCGTTCGCCCTTGCCGCGGATGGCATCGCGGCCAACCCCACGACACTTCTCCAGCAGCTCAAATTCTCTGGCACCTACGGCGCGGCTTTGCAGGTCATCTTCAATACCGCGGAAAAATACATGGCGTACCTCGAGCAAGAACTCGAGAAGCAGAAAAAGGAGACTCAGACCTACCTGAAAAAGTTGGTCGACGTCGCCACCAAGACAAGCATCGCCGCTGGTAGCGCGAAGCGCCGCCTTACCGAGAACCCAGCCAAGTTCACCGGCGAAGAGAAGGACACGGCCGAGAGGCAAGTCGCCTATATCAATTGGCGTTCCAACGTTGGACGGAACATCGTGACGGACGCCGACTACTTCGACAGCGACTTCAAGCAGCTCCAGTATATCGCTAGCATGCTGGATGGCAAAGCCTACAAGGAGTTCCAGTCCCGCTTTGACAAGCTCACGGAGCTCCGTGACAAGACAGAGGAGTGGCCGTGGCAGAACACTGCGGCCCTCCTCGCGGAACTCAACATTATCTACATCACAATGGACCTTTCCCGCGCCGCAAAACGCGACCTTGAGAAGCTGTGGATGAAGAACACCCCGTTCCCGACCTTTGTCGCTAAGTTCCAGAGCCTAGCCACAGAGGCTGGCAAGACACCGGAACAGAAAGTTGACGAACTTAAGAAACGTGTCAATAAGGAACTCGCCGACCACATGCGCCTGGCCTCTATCAAGGATACACCAACCGCTGCAGACCTGCCCGGCTGGAACGAGTTCTTTCAGAATGCCTGGGACAAGGACGAGGAGCACAAGCACTTCTCGGAGTTCCGCGAAGGCAAGGTCCCCGGCCAGTCTCGCCCGTTCACCCAGACCCAGAACCCAAGCCGGAGTCAGCAGCAAGTTCAGGTCAAGGTCAGCCAAGGAGACCCCATGCAACTGGACGCAGCTCACCAGGGCCGTCCGGACAAGTCAACCTGCATCGCCATGAACCTGTGCTACTACTGCAAGAAACCTGGCCACGGCATCGCCGATTGCGCGGAGCGCATCGCCAACGATGCCGCAGCAGCCGCCGCGGGCCGGGGCCGTGGAGGCCTTTCGAACTTCCCGGCCGCCCGGGGCCGAGGCCGAGGCCGCAATTTTGGTACCTACAACGGAGGGTTCGACCGCAATGCGTTCTACAACTTCCAGCAAGCCCGGAACCAATCCCCGACAGGCTTCCAAGCCCAGCACCAGCAGCCGAGTCAGGTCCAGTCCTATCTCCGCCAGATCGAGTACGACATGGACTCAGACACATCTTCTCCGGCCTCGAGCTCCAGCGGCGGCACCAGCGTTACGGGAAAAGAGTAACCTCTGGCCATAGTCGCGACCAGAGGTCACTAAGGAACAGCAAGGCAGAGGAGTGGATCACACAGATCCTATGGTCCGATAACCCCCTCCAGCTGAAGTCCATAGACAGTAAATCACTTCTTGTCCTTTGCCGACTGTTCCCAGCGCAACTTAACACGACGCTTGAAGCCTTGATTGACAGTGGGGCGTCCGCGCGAGGTTTCTGCGATGAATCCGTCGTCAAACAACTCGGCATCAAAACCACGCCAACACCCTATGAGAGAACCCTGTTGCTGGCTGATGGCCGCCCCTCTGAGACCACCGTCAGCCGGTACTTCATAGCGTCGATTCAGATCGGCAACAATGAAGAGCTCTGTCTCTTTTTCGTGACACGACTCGTCAAGAAAAACCCCATCATCTTAGGGCTGCCGTGGCTGCAACGACACAACCCGAGTATCGACTGGTCCCAGATGTCCCTGACATTTACCTCGGAATACTGCCAGACCAACTGCTGCCCACCCTGGCTCGACCCGAGGGCGCCCTGTGCGCCCTCCCCGACGAGGGACTTCCACGACCTCCCCATCCCGGGGGAGCCCCGTCTGCGGAAGGTTACGTACCAGGCCCCCTCAGTCGAGGAGGTAGTCGACGAAGATCTCCCCAAGACCCCAACCGAGACCGCTCAGTCGAGGAAAGCCCGCGCCAAAGAACATAGGGCAAACGCCGTGAAGGCGTACAACGAGCGTTGCGCGCAGGAAGACAGGACCGCAGCGCAGCGAGCGGGACGCGCCCGACACGCACCGGCGCCCGTCATCGCTGGACAACGGAGGCGGCAAACGAAACAGGAAGGCCCATACAGACTGTTCCAGCCCCCACTTATCACACGCCCGACCCCAGTCCAGCCAAATATGGAGGACATCAACATGGTCAAAGCACTCAACTTCGCCAAGTTCTGCCAGCAAGACGGAGTCCAGGTTATGCTGACAAACTGGGACGAATTCTACTCCGATGAGGCCGAGGAGAAAACGAGATCTCCCTTGCCGGAAGAGATAACCGCCGAGATCTGCCGAAATGTCGCGCTAGGCCGGGGAGACAAAAGGAGAGCCCTGGAACTGTTCCCGAAGGACTGGCACGACGTAGTCGAGGATTGCTACCACCCGCTACGAGTTAATAAGATCACGGAAGCCGACATCGAGAAGTTCATGAAGGGCAAGCCGGCGACGACAATGGAGGATCTCAAGAAAAAGTTACCGCCCTGGCTCCACGACTTGATCGAGGGCTGGAGCGTGGAGGACTCAGACAAACTTCCTCCCCGTCGGCCTTGGGATCACAAGATCGACCTCGAGCCGGGAAAGACCCCTCCGTACAGCAAGCCACGCCCACTCTCCCCGGGAGAGCTGAAGGTGGTACGAAAATGGCTGGATGACAACCTCAGCAAGGGTTTCATTAGAGAGTCCCGGGCAAAGTGCGCTGCCCCCTTGCTACTTGCGGCCAAGCCAGGAGGAGGAGTGCGTATATGCCAAGACTACCGGGGGCTCAACAACGTCACCATCAAGAATCGATACCCCCTGCCCCTGGTACGCGAGACACTTGACGCACTCTGTCGGGCGAAAGTATACACGAAGTTAGACATCATCGCAGCGTTTAACAAGCTCCGGATCGCCGAGGGAGACGAGTGGAAGACTGCTTTCATCTGCCGCTATGGCCTCTTTGAGTCGGTCGTCATGCCTTTCGGCCTATGCAATGCTCCGTCCTCCTTTCAGCACTATATCAACCACGCCCTGGGCAACCTACTCGACAGGACTTGCACCGCGTACCTGGACGATGTCCTGATCTTCTCTGAGAATGAGAAGGAACACCGTAAACAGGTCCGGGAAGTGGTCAAAAGACTGATCGACGCGGGCCTGCAGATGGACATCAACAAGTGTGAATTCGAGACGACCCGCACGAAGTACCTAGGTCTGATCATTACGCCAGGAGGGCTGGAGATGGACCCCGCCAAAATGAAAACTATCCAGGACTGGGAGGCCCCCGTGCGCCTGAAAGACCTCCAGAAGTTCCTTGGCTTTGCCAACTTCTACCGGCGGTTCATCAAAGACTTCTCAACTATCTGTCGTCCCCTGAATGACCTGACGAAGAAGGGGGCGATATGGCAATGGGGCGAAGGACAACAAAAAGCATTTCAACGCTTGAAAGACGCATTCAGCTCAGCACCAGTACTCGCCATGTACGACTACGCCAAGAAGACAGTCCTTGAGACAGATGCCTCTGACTGGGCGTCTGGAGGCGCCCTCTCCCAGTACGACGCCGACGGGGTCCTACGACCCGTGGCCTACTTTTCCGCCAAACACTCTGCCACGGAATGCAATTACGAGATCTACGACAAGGAACTCCTCGCAATCAACAAGTGCCTCGAGGAGTGGAGGCCGGAACTCCAGGGTACACAGGATGCCTTCGAGATTCTCACAGACCACAAGAACCTCGAATCTTCACGACCACGAAAGCCCTGAACCAAAGACAGGTTCGTTGGTCCGAGTTCCTAGCCGGTTTCAACTTCAAGATCACCTACCGGCCGGGACCCAAGGCCGTCCGCCCTGACGCCCTAAGCCGCCCGCAAGGCAGAGGACCGACCCCTCAAGGCGGATCCAGACGACGACAGGATCAGGAACAGACAGAGAGTCCTGCTACCACCAGATCGTTTCGACCAGGGCACCCTGGCTGACCTCCTCCGAGAGGTTACCAACGACGAAGACTTTGCGGCGGCAGCGGCGGTACTCGTCTTGCCAGGAGACGACAAGCCAATAGACGACCTCATAGACCAGGCATACCAGCATAGCGACCTAGCTCAGACGATGCTCCAGACGATCCAAGACCCCAAGGCCCGTCGCTGGCCAAAAGCCATACGCAAGGAACTCAGGATAGCGCTGACAGACTGCACCGCAGTCTCTGGACGAGTCTACTATCGCGGGAAACTCTTTGTCCCCCCGGACGACGAACTCAAGTCAAAGATCCTTTATCGAAACCACTCGTCGAGCCCAGCAGGTCACCCAGGGAAACATAAGACGACAGAGATCGCCATGAGGCATATTGGTGGCCGAGAATTACACGGGAAGTAGAGGCATATGTCAGGGCGTGCGACCTCTGCATCAGGATCAAGGCGTCGCGAAGCACCCCGACGGGTTTCTTACAGCCACTGCCACTCCCGCTCCAGGCCTGGACGGACATTTCCGTCGACTATATCACCCCATTGCCGCTGTGCGAGAGATTGGGCCGGGCTTACAAGCACGTCGCCGTCGTCGTGTGCAGATTGACCAAGATGAGGCACTTTATCCCCACCGAGACCCTATCTGCTGAAGAACTAGCAGACGCGTTCGTGAGCAGAATCTACAGCTTGCACGGCTGCCCCGAGACGATCATCTCAGACCGGGAGAGCAACTTTATCTCGGAGTTTTGGAAAGAACTGTCCTCTCGACTGGGGATAGTACTGAAGCACTCCTCAGCTTACCACCCGGAGACCGACGGTCAGACCGAGCGACTTAACGCGATGTTAGAGCAGTACCTCCGCGCGTATATGAACTTCGCCCAAGACGACTGGGTCGACTGGCTCCCGCTAGCCGAATCCGCCTCGAACAACGCCACGAGCGAGACTACTGGGTACACGCCGTTTTTTGCGAACCACGGTTTTAATTCCCGCTTCGGCTTCGAGCCCCGCCCGCCTTACTCCCCTGACAAGACAGCCCAGCAGAATAAGGAGTTCATGAAAGCTCATAGCGTCGCCGACCGCCTCGAGAAAATCCTGACACAGCTTCGAGCCCTGGCCGCCGAGTCCGCCGCCCGGTATGAGGAGAACGCCAACGAGAACAGGACCGACAGCCCCGTCTACCACGTTGGCCAGCGCGTGTGGGTGAGCACCAAGAACATGAGGACCAACCGTCCCATGAAGAAGGGGGACGACAAGTGGGCAGGCCCCTTCGAAGTAACGGCCGTCTATCCGAGGGCGGTAGCCCTAGATCTGCCAGACGATATGAAGATCTTCCCGGTTTTCCATCATGTCTTGGTGCGACCGCACAACGAAAGCCCGGGGTTAAAAGGACAAGACCGCGTCAACGAAGCCGAGTCCAGAAGACTACAGGGCCGGGCCCTAGAACGTGAGGATGGAGAGGAAGATCTTGTGGAGAAGTGGGAGTTTGACCACCTGTTGGACTCACGCCGCAACGGGAGAAGCCTCGAGTACCTGATCAAGTGGAGCCATCACCAACCAACGTGGCAACCAGCCTCAGACCTGAAGGGCCAGGACCAAGCGATCTTCAAAGTACAGGACGCTTGTTTGGTTTTGATTTGCTTTTTGGATATGGCGTTTGTGAGGTTTGCTGGCGTTCGAGCCGAACGCTGTTTGGACGGGGGGTACTGTCACGGGGCCAACCCTCACGTACTCAGACTGGCTGCCTGGGGCACCAGCGAGATTAGTCAGCACCTGAACCCATAGGTTTGCGCCGGCTCTGTATCCAGCCTTCGCCCCGTGATAATATCGAAGTGTCGACGTTGACGCCGGCACGAGGACATGAACGGGGCTCGCGGGTCCAGGGGACAACACGAAGACAGGGAAGAGGTCAGGGGCATAGAAGAGGTCAGGGACAGGGCCAGCAAAACAGAGTAACTACTCTTGATCAGGGTCCGGATCAATTACACTCCCATCAACGACACCCCTCCGTTGCAGTGCAATTGCACCTTACGTAATCAAAGCCCCGTTGAAGGCTCCCACTAGACGCAGACCCGTGCGTCTAGTGGGAGCCCCCGTTGAATTGATCTTCGAATCCTCACATGGGAGTGGATGCAATATATTGCAGTTGCAGTCACGTGGGCGATAAGACCCATATTTCTCGCTGAGCCCCACATATTTCTTCCGCATCCAGCCAATGACCATTTTTCTGCCCCGCTTGCTGCCCCTGCAACAAAAAGAAAACCGGCCACCCCATATCCATCCCTTACCCTGGCCGTCATCAGTCATCTTCTCTGGGTTCACGTGCCTTCCATGACAGTATTGGATCAAGATCACTGATCACGCCGGCGTCGTACCAACTGCGAAGGATCTGACACAGAGCTATAGTGTTTGCCTGGAGCCGGTTGCGGAGAGGAGTAACCATGTGGCCGGTAACGCTGAACAAACGCTCAACCTCTGCGCTCATGGGAAGTACTGTGTGTAGATCCAACGC
>MU863626.1:28446-39269 GCA_033575675.1 Parathielavia hyrcaniae
TGCAATACAATTTGTGTGGGCTTGGCTGTACTTTGACTTCTTGGCTGTTTGCCTAGTTCTGGTTTAGTGCGGCCAAAGTACCGCACTAGGATTTAAAACCGTGGAGGAGGTGTATCAGGGGTTTTGGTGCTGGCCGAGAGTCGCCGAGGCCCACACCGGGCCTAGCCCGTTATACCTACCTAAGGTAGTTAGAACAAGGGAGAATAGCGAAAGGGACGTGGATATTAACGACTACAACACCACAGATTCAACAATGTAGACATATATCTCTACAGGCAAAGGTTATTCCTACCACTACCTCCCATGTGTCTCCAACTGAGGTATTTTACCCCCTAAAACCACTTAAAGACCGAGGGATCTGCGTTTTTGACAAGCATCTGGGCGTACTCGTCGAACCACTCTCCAGCCCTCGGCGCACCGGCCATGCCGCACTGACCGTCACTTTCACCACCGGGCTTGACCCAGACAAGGGCATCAACAACGGTGTTGTTGGTCTTGGTGGTGGGAGCCGTACCAAAACCGGCGGGATGGACGTTGCACCACTCGCCCCTGTGTAGGAAGGTTAGGACACGGAATAGTTTCGAGGCAGCAGGTACTCACCACTCCTTGCGGGCACCCGGAAGATGCACGCGGCCCTGGTCGACAATGAAGTGCGCCGGAAGCCCCTCGGCAGTGAGGTGCGGGGCGAGGGACGAGGCGTAGTGAGACTCATCCCACGAGTTGCTCCACTCGGTGTAGTTCTCACGCACAACGGCGTTGAAGGGGTTGTAGTTGGACACGTTGGTGACGAAGCCACGGACCTTCTTGCCCTCGCCGGCCATCTGCACGACAGTGGCGAACTCCTTGGCGGCCAGGGGCAGGTTGTCGTCCCAACCAAGCCAGCCGCCGTGGGCAGCATCAATGTAGAGATTCACGTGGTCGTACTGGAGGCTGGCAATGGCGTGGGCAATACCCTCGCGGTAGATGGGAGCGGCGCTGGCGCAGAATTCAATGCCCATGTTGGTGACCAGGTTGCCCAACGAGTCGGGCTCAAGAACGATGGCGAAGTTGAGGTCCTTGGCCGCGGCCACCTTCTCGGCGTAGGGCTTGATGAACTCCTCCTTGTACCGCTCGAGGCCGTTCTCGCTGCTCTTCAGCTCGCCAGCACTCTCGCCAGCGCTGCAGTCGCGGTCGGGGAGGTTGTAGAGCACCAGGCCGACAATCTGCTTCTTGCCGGTCCACTTTTGCGCCTTGCGGGCGTCGGCAATGGCGGCGTCGATGTTGGAGAGGTCGGCGATCCTGGAGACCCAAACGAAGGTGCTGGTTTGCTGCACCTTCCAGGTCTTGAGGGTGTTGAGGACATCTCCCCTGAACAGGAACGAGCGCAGGGTCTGGTCCAGCTTGGCCGACCACTTGGGGTTGACGAATTGTGTCTTGCCCTCGAACGGGTTGACGTCGCCGTTGGCAGTGCGCTGCTGCTTGTGGCTGGGAGCAGCAGCCACCAAGCTGCCGGTGGCGAGGGCCGCGAGCACGGACGAAGGACGCATCGTGGCTGGTGATGGACGGATGCCGGGGAGCGAGCGTTAATGAGAGACAAGACCAGGGAAACCCGTGGACCGAAGACTCAACTCTCAGACTGAGGAGACCTGCCCCATCCCATGGTTGTCTGCGAGAAGACGGTGTTCTTTATACTAGAGACCATCCTCGACCGGCACCTCACCCTCCGATTATTGCCGGGCGGATGGGCCGTGTCGACCGGCTGGTTCCGTGGGTCCATGGCACCATGGCAGCACAAGCAGCGACGGTGGCCTGGCGGGCGGGAAATTACGCGCCGGTGCCATGGACACAACATGGAGATGGCCCGCCCCGGACGGCACGATATGTTGACAGGCTAAGCTCTTGGCCGGCAGTGCGGCTCCGGATTCCTATCCGAACATCCGCTGCACATCTCCACTGGCTCAAAGGGGCAAGCCACAAACACTCCGCGTCAAGTTTGGGATGCATCAGAAGCTGCGACTACGCATTAGCACAACAGCCTCTCAGCAGGCAGACAGCGGCTGAAAATCAACCTACCCTGGCAGTTTTTGATCTGGGCCGAGGGCGGCTTGAAGAGTTTCCTGAAAGTTGAGTCTCAATGGAAGTCGGGGTGCTTGCACACATCAAGGTTGCCGACAAATTAAACTTTAGGGTTCCAGATAAAGAATCTGAAATCAAACGAAGTGATGGAATGGCACTCACGAATCTCTCCATGTCACCGTCTGGTCGTCGAGTTGCTCCGTCCGTCGAGGTCCGGGGTCAAGGAGGTAAGGAGCCATGGCTAAGCCGGCCCGCCAAGATGAACGCGGGAAAGTCCTTCTAGAAGCCGAAATTGTTCCTCGACGCGCAGGGCCAAGGACAGGCAAAATGCGGGGCGGTGGGGTGAACCTCCAGAAACACCAAGGCCAAGAAACCTAGGACCTGACTAATGGCTGCCAAATGCGGCGACGCCGAGCCAAAACAGGAACCCTCTCTCGTAACCGACTTTCGGGCGCTCCGAAATTCACCCTCCTGCCATTGAACTCAGCTCGCCGACAGCTCAACCCCTGAAGACAAGGGCAATCTCTTTTCGCGACTCCGGACCGGACCCCACGAACCAAGTCAACTCCCCCATCGCCCGAAATCGAAGATCAATCGGTGACCCACGATGCCCGGCTCCGAGTCGGGACACCAGCAATTCGACGGGACTCGGCTTCCGTCCTTCTACTCCCCACGGGCAGATTCGCGTGCCACGTCGCACAGCGATCAAGATGTTGAAGATGACGACTTCTCCCTTTCCGTCTCGGAAAACGCCGCTTCTTCAGCCATGGAACATGAACCGAGTCCATTCACGCAAGCGCCCACGCCGTTGACACAACCTCCACCGGCGTCCCTCCTCTCCCCCGCATTTACGCCACCGTCGACCCCGGGAACCGCGACGCCGAGAAGCACAGCGGCGGGCGCACCTCGCGAACCTCGCAGCATTCCAGTTGACAGCTCAATACCGACGGGCGGATGTGGCACCAAGCAACCACGGCTGCTTGAGACTCTGCCACATGTCGAATGCATCGTGCGCGCGCGGATACCCACAACCACGGGTGCCGAGATGTTTCTGCACCTTTACACAAACAACGTGGACGACAAGGAGCATCTGGCCATTGTATTTGGAGGAAACATTCGGAGCAAGTCCCTAGACACCGTGAGGGAGGGCGAGACGGAAATGGACCGACTTGTGAGAGGCGCTTACACGGGCCGCCTGTTTCCAGGCAGGACAACAAGCGGTGTTTCAACACCCACGCCAGACGGCCTGACCAGCGTCCCGGGGACATCCGAATTGCCACCCCTTGTCAGAATACACAGCGAGTGCTATACCGGCGAGACGGTCTGGTCAGCGCGTTGCGACTGCGGTGAGCAGCTCGACGAAGCGGCCAGGCTGATGTCTCTGGCCAGCAACAAGTCCGGTGGGATTATCATCTACCTAAGGCAAGAAGGCCGCGGCATCGGGTTGGGGGAAAAGCTCAAGGCGTACAACCTCCAAGACCTGGGATCCGATACAGTCGAGGCAAACCTTCTACTTCGCCATCCGGCCGACGCCCGCAGTTACGGTCTGGCCACGGCCATGCTTCTAGACCTTGGGCAGAAGGAGATTCGACTGCTGACCAACAACCCGGACAAGATCCGCGCCGTCGAGGGCCCCCGCCGCGAGATTGTCGTTAGAGAGAGAGTCCCCATGGTGCCGTTGTCATGGAAGGGTAAGGGCGGCTTCAGGGCGCCAGAGGTTGAAGGCTATTTGAGAACAAAGGTATGCACCGTATACCCCGTTAGTGCGGCCATGTCATGAAGCTGACTTGCTTTGGATCAGATCGAGAAAATGGGTCACATGCTGGACTTTGCAAGCTTACCACGCTGAGAGATACTGTACAGTAGTGCCTACTCTGTAATCTATTTGCATGTACCATAGATACCACTTGCGTACCTCTAGATTGTGCGAAGATTTCTTCAGGTATCTCACCCCTCGCTGGAGGGAGCGGGAGATCAGCATTCCAGGGGTTGGGTCCAGATGAATTGACGACCTCGGCTTTCAGCACAGCCATTTACGGTTCCGTGTATCCGTACACAGTATTGTCTTGTACAATGACCAGATTCCAATGTTCAACCCCTTCTCCATATGGTAGCCAGCCACTGAATTAGACAAATACATACACTATCAACACGAGTAGCGACTTAAGAAGTTTTCAAGGGCGTCTCGAGCGTGAAGCCTGGCCTTTGCTCGTCCTCCGCACCTCTGCGGTCGGGAGCGCTGACAGTGCACTGACATCGAGTGCTTATCGATAACTGATAACATCGAGATAACTAATCGTACCGGTAGTCCGGTACAAGCTCAAACGCGTCAAGGCGCCGTCATCCAACACTGCGAACCGCGACGCTGCTCCGTACCTTATTACTCCACCATTTCTGTCCCTCGTTCCATGCTGCCAGGCTTGTAGCCTTGTTTGCCCCTGGCATTCTGCAAACGATTTAGGTGTGGTTTGATTTGTCGGAACCCACTGTAATTCCAGTTTCTTTGGCGATTTCCACGATGCGAGATAGCAACACGCTAATGCGACTGCGCCTGATGGTGCGTCGCCATGCTCTTCCCGAGGTCCGCGTGGTATTCGCCGTCCAGCTCGACAATGAACCAACCATCGCGAGCCTTCTGGAGCAAGTCAACGAGATTGTCCCCCTCGAAAGCAACGACTGGGGACTCGAGGATTACGCCGTCGAGCTCCGAGACTCCAGCGGCCATGCCTTTGACTGCCTGCACTTTCAGCAGGTTTCGTCGGTTCTGAATAATGACGAACAAGTATAGTAAGTTGTGGCCTTGCACTGATTGCTGTTGTGTCGCACTGACGCCTGTTCGCGATAGTATCCGCCCACTCGACACCGGAGATCGCCGCAAGCGTAGACTAAGCGGAAGAGACCAAATCACAACCGACGGCAGGCACCTGATTGACGGCGTGCCCTTTGGCCGTCCGCGTCTCAGGAGCCCAAGAGATCGGCCGCCTGTCGACATCCCCCCTCTCAAGCGTCGGAGGGTTACCTACGACGTCGAAGAAGATGACCGCGAGGAACCGCGATTCCTCCTTACCGAGCATGGCGAGGACGCTGGATCCAACCGGCGAGTCCGCACACGAGCGACGATCAAGGATGCCGAGGGTGACGCGTTCGAAGGCGACCAAGAAGATGCGGACGATGACTTCGTTGATGAGGATAGTGACGAGGATGAGGGTGACGAGGCCATCGAAGACGAGATAGACAGATCTGACCTGGAAGCCGAATTGCGTGGTCTTCAGGAGGACAATGAAGACCTCCAGGACGCGCCGTCCACCCAGCCTGATGTCACGCACAAGAACACTCAACCTACTGCGCCACCAAGTCCCGCGGGGCTGGATCTCGAGACGCTTGACAAGATAACAGCACTCCGAGCGGCCTTTCCGACCGCACCAGTTGACGCCTGTGAGAGGGCCTTAGCTCAGCACCAGGGAAGCACGACGATGGCATATCTCGAATTACAGACTCAACATCAACCGGCCATGTCCTTCCGCGCCATCAACGCTGATGTCAGTCCTAACGCACCCCAAGCCACAGAGAACGATGATGCCGCATCTGATGAGAGCGAGCCAGAATCTGTAGGTTCTGTGGTCAAGCACTACGACAAACACGGTTTCCCTAGCGGCTCCATTTTATCCGGAACGGCCGCCTCCCAGACGGCAGAGTCCATGCGGAGATTGGGGCACTCTGTAAAGGCTCCAGTCCATACCAAGTTCGACAACGATGGCGCCGTTCCGGTTGAGAGACAGCCACGCCCCCCTTCCTCTGACCAGTATAGCAGCTCTGGGGGGTCCGGTGGCGAAGGGGAAAGCGAGAGCGGTGGTGACGCTGAGAGCGACAATGGCCCGGAGATAGCATCATCCAAAGAAGCCCAGGCATCGGGCAGGACGAGGCTATTCGACAAGAGGGGTTCATCAGCATTGAGCGACTCCGGGGACCAGAGCGAGGGCGAAGATGAAAGCGGGAGTGACGGTTCCAGCGAGGACGAGGCTACCAGCAGCGACAGTGACGACAGCGAAGATGATGACAAGAGCGCCAGTGACGGTAGCGACGGCAGCAGCGACAATGACGACGATGGCAGTTTCAGCGATGATACGGATGACAGTCACCAGGGCCGAGGCCAAGAAGCCGGTGGCTCGGCCGAGAGCTCAGCCAGCAGCGACGAAGCAGACTCGTCCAGTGATGACGAGTCATCTAACGACAGCGCCGAAGACGCACCCCAGACCCGATCAGTTAACGCAGAGGCCATGACTGAAATCGAGCCATCTCCTCCCAAAGAGAAAACTGTCCGAGTGCCAGAGCTGGACACGGTATCACCGGAGCCCAAGGGCGACCCAGGCGAAACATCACAACCGGTACCGCCCGGACAAGGGAAAAGGTCTACGCAGAAACGCAACGCCCGCAGAAAGGCCGCTCGGATGGCACAGAAAGCTGCTGCCGAAGACGAAGCGCCATCACCTGCCTCTGTCCCGTTGCCTGCCGCAGAGATGCTGGAGCTTGTGGAGTCAGTGGCAGCGAAGAAAGCGGCGCTGCTGCGGCGATTTGGTGAGATGCAGGAATTGATCCCACAAGAGGTGAGGGAAGCAACCAGCATCGATCGGGATGCGGAATCTGGTCCTTTAAACGCGCCTGTGCCAGAGAAGTCAACGCTCATGGGCGACACTCAACTCTCCGTGCACAACCAACCTCCGCTGGACTCAGCCGATGGCCACCCCGAGGTTTCCGAGGATCGACCCACAGAACAAGCTGATCCTGAGGCATGGCGGACAAAAATCGCGTACCGCGCGGTGGAGTGCTGCCAGGATGGAATCGAGTTCAGCGAGCCACCCTTTCCCTTTGTGCAGCGATGGGATCCGCAGCAAAAATATTTCCACGGAGACAGGAACAATGGTGGCAGGCGCTCGAAACGGAAACAGCAGAGCCGAGAAGAGTTACTGGAGGATGGTGGTCAGGCTAATACCAAGAGAAGGAAATACGGGGAAAGCATGGAGTACGATGGCGATGGCGAGTCTTATGCCAACGAGACAGTTGGCCACGGAGAGACACTTCTCAACTACGACGAGGAGCCCCTCGAAACCCAAAGGCAACCGGAACAAACCTCGCTGCAACCGGCTGACGTTGATGACGACCTGCCGCCGCTTCCCACCGACATCTCAACATTGCCGGCGCTCGGCTCCGGCGAAGTGGTAACCGGCATGATTCTCACCTGGAAGCAATGGCTGCTCTCCAAAGCCACCAACTGGCAGCCTCAGGTGTCCGCTCTCACTGGCGTTGTAGTCAGGGTATTGGACGACGAAACCCTGGAAGTCCGTCTTGCTAAGCGCGACCAGAACATCGACCGCAGCGAGAAGGTGTATGATGACGACGGACACCGGGTCTACGACAAGTTTGAGGCGCCCGACATCGACGATGAAAACGATGAACTCGCCGAACAAGGGTATCGAACTCTGGACCTGGCGGATATGGTTGAACCCCGTGTGCTCCGGCTCGCCCCTGGCGCAGTCGGTGATGTGCCCTCGTCCAAGGACTTATCTGGCCCTCATGCGATGCCCGATGCAATTCGGCACGAGGTGCGGTTGTCCGAAGACAGGGTTTCGCCCACCCCTGACCAGACCCAGGCGGGGCCACATGAGCGCGACTCTCAAAATGTGGACGTGGACACCCAGGGCGGCGGTGGGCAGAGCACAATATCCGAATCTCCTGTCGCCCAGGGACCTGCTATTTCGATTTCGGAAGACCGGCGCCACGAGATAAGTCTCCTCATCAATGATGCAGATTTCCGGAAGGATGTCGACCCCTCGGTCACCACGTTCCCCGACAGCGCAGGCTTGGATCTGAGCAGTCCGTCGAGACAACTGGAAGAAATGACTCATGGCGCCATTACCATCGTCTCTTCTCAGGCGGCGCAATCCCAGAGCCAAGCCAGCTCGCAACTGCCATCTCAACCGGCGTCAAATAACTTGGACTCCCAGCCGATCCACCTAGAGCCATTCCACGGTTTCTCTGACGCCATCTTGGATTCCCATGATCAGCAGGATGAACGGCGAGTAGCATACCCGGCTCTGGATCTTCCACCCTCCGAGACGGGCAGCCTTCATAGCGGAAGGCAGGTCGACCCGGATTTCAGCATCGAGCTAGTCACCGGTGATGATCCATTTCACGCCATAGATGATCCTGCGCTGGCCTCCCGCTCAACCTTGGGTCGTCACAGTGATAATGAAGAGAACCCGGCGGTTGAAAAGAAGTGGCATGACGTCGACGCTGGTTTAGAGTCGGACTCCTCATCCGCCTCTCTGAGCGACCTGTGGAGAGAAGCCTCGACAAACGGATCGTTGAAGTCGCCCACTAAGAGCGCCGTTGTGTCGGCCATCAAAGCCCGGAAACCAGATATGACTTATGATCTTGAGTACGAAGACACCATGCGTCGACTTGACGGCTCTGACGACATCTCGGTGGAGGATGACAAAGAACACCTTTCCAAAGTTGCCCAGGAACTGGTCGATATACCCATCGAGAAGCCAACGCCCGACAAGCTCAGCCGGAAGAAAGGAGCTGGGAACTGGTCCACCGCCCCTGGCATCAAGACGGAGCGTGCCTCGCCGAGTCCTCATCCGGGTTACCGAGGCGCATCGGCCCGCACCGCACAAGCCACTAACTCGCCATTTCCTCCTAAGGGATCCCAGGTCGTTTCACTCGTCACTAGCGGCCCCGAGCCCGAACTTGAGGAGCACTACGCCGAGGACAGCGTTGACGGAACCTATGAGGACCCGGATCTGCCGACCGGCTCAGGATGGGTCAAGAAGCCGCGCGTTCGCCGCGGTGTCAGCATGCCGGCGTCTTCGGTCCAGGAGGAGGCCGCGGCGCCCACCAGATTTGCTTCACCGCAATCTCGGCAGAGTGCGGAGAGCAGGCTGAGTTCGGCGATGATGGGATTGGAAGCGGCGAAGAAGTTGAAGTTGGGGAAGTTATTTTAATAGCATCAACTTAACAATCCCACTCAAGAAGTTGCTGTTGTTTTGAGTCTCTACTCATACTGTCTCTGTCATTTGACTGCTCCTGTTCCCATTCCCCGCTTTGTACTGCGTGGAATAGAACAGTCATGTCGCCTGGCACGATTCTCAGCATGCGTGACCATGACACCCAGTACTATCAGTTGGTACGAAGGGCATGAGACACAACCATGGTCCCCATCTTCCCCTTCGTTGTGCTACCACGCCAGCTTACAACAAACAAAGGACCGGGAGCCTATGCCAACAAGGGCACACTGTGATGAGGCTCATCCGAAGTTCGATGAAACCCTCTTTGATGAGCTCATGTGTCCCCTTCATGTTGCTCGCGGCGTTCTGTTTCCATGCATGACCTATCCACCCGTGTAGGTAACTGTTGTATCCTGCAAGCCTCAGGGCCTGAGGTGAGTAAAGTGAGAGATAGCAGTTCACCTCGTAGCTTTCCTCAACACTTCTGATACTATACTCTTAACGACAAGCTAGTTCTGCCACTGAGTTTCTGAATCGTCAACATGAACAAGAACAAGAACGGGCCAGCGAGATATCGCAATGAGATCCTCAAGGTATTGCGTTCTGCGACTGGAGCGAGCCGTGTTAGTGGGGAGGTGATAACAACTAACAACACCCCAACTGAATAGATGATGTATGTGGCCGGAGAGGTGGCCCATCCCTCGGTCGAGACAACCACAATGGTAGAGAACATTGTCCGGGAACAAAGGATGCACATGGTGAGAGGTGTCCGTTGGGTTTTACCGACTATGGACATAGACGGTCACTGACACCATCGAGCTGGCGGTTGCTGAACAACTGGCTGCGCGCCGCGGAGAAGCCAGGTTAACTATTATTATTATTATTATTATTATTATTATTATTATTATTATTATTAACGTGATCCACCCCCAAGCGACGCACACCCCCAAGCGACGCACTTTTCCACAACCACACAACAAGAAACATTAATTATACCACCACAACAGCTACAATACACTCAAACTATTCAAGATTATATAACATCAGACATTCCTACATCTCCCTGACACGTACGCGCATTGTGCCCAGGCTTTCCACACTTGCCACAACGCCGTGGAGCTGTTTCTATTCTGATCTTCCGACCACCACTTTCCCGTGTTTCGCGCTCTACCTGTTCCTGCACCTCTCTCTGGGCCAGTAGATCATGTGCATCTTTTACAATAAGTGGTCCTCCAAGACGTACACGTTTTTTTTGGCCCTCCGGCGTTTGCTAAGTGCCTCATTTGCCTTTTGTAAGGTGCGTATCTCAGCCGTCATGAGAGTAACCGAGTGCGCCAATGCCTGCGTCCCTTTCGGAAGCTGGTCGACAGCGTTGAGAATTGGTGTTGGCGAGCTTCCCTGGTGACAGGCAATCCGACTTTTTGATATACTCGAACTACGGGACAGCCTCTGTTGGGTTCTGGGGCGTCTGGGAGAACCAAGGATCGGCAGCGGCGGAAGGGGGACCAGTTGGTGTTGGCGTCCGTAACTTGACATCTAGCTTGGATATCACTGCCTCGGGGTCAAAAGGTACTAGACCTGCACCTCTGAAACCCCCTTTGTTGTTACTCTCGGTCATGGCGGCAAAGTGAGCGGCTTTGAAGGCGAGGAAGAACTCGACCTTGGTGATGTGGTTGATGTGCGCTCTAATGAAGTGCTCGATTTCCCGACCGTACGCCTTCTTCAGGGCACTGAAACACCCAACATCGAGTGGCCGGGTTA
>MU863626.1:42220-53830 GCA_033575675.1 Parathielavia hyrcaniae
CCTCAGCCTTCTGGTCATGGTCCGCAGCCACCACCTGTCCTGAAGCATCTGTGAATGCTGGCAGCCTGGGGGGTTCTGGTGGCAGGAAGCTCCGTAGCCTGGCCCACCTCTCTAAGGCCCACATCTTGTCTGGCGTCTTCGCTTCGCTTGCCTCCTGCACCCCATTCCTCCAAGCTCTTGTCCGGGCTTCCTGGATTGCTCTGGCACGCTCCTTCAGCGTCTCCTTGAGCTCCTCTCGGTAGTAGTCTGTGCGGGCCTCTTTCGCCATTCTCTCGGCTCTTTTTGCGTCTCGGGTGGCTTGTTCCACCTCCCGAGTCCACCAAGGGGAGTTGTAGCCACAGTTCGCCTTTTTATGGGGGTGCTCTCACCCGCAACCCAGGTCAGCCAAGCCTTGCCCAGCCCGTGGACTGTCCGAATTCTGACCATCAAGCGGTTCGGTCCTGGGTCTGTGAGGCCAATGACCCTGTAAAGAAGCTCTGACTCTGCTTTTACCCTCTTCTTATTCATTCTCTTCCAGTCCCACCCGGCTAGCTGGGTGGCGTCGGTCTGTCTCCCTCTCTCACTTCGAGCACTTGTGGGTAATGGTCTGACTTGCCACGGCACTCCTCGCCGTAGTATACTGTGTGTAGGTCTGCTAAAGTCCAGCAGTGATCGATAGTTGACGTGTGACCTCGTTGCCGTCCTTGTGGAGCTCGGGTGACTGCCCCTTTCGGTGTCCGAATGACGAGATCCCAGTGGGAGCTCAGCTGCAGAAGGTCCTCAGCTCTTCTCTCATATCGCTCGAAGCTGTCCCACAGTGGATGTTGCAGATTGAAATCTCCTGCCAGAACCACTGGATGACTCGGCTTTGGTCAGCTGGAGAGGACGCTCGGTACTTCCTTGCTACTTGGAAAATTGTAAATAGACCACAGCTCCAACCCCCGGCTTCCCTGGCCGAAGTCCATCTCAGAAAACCACACCCGGCACCAATTCTCCGACGCCTCAGAGTCCCACTGTCCGACGTCAAAGCGCTTGCTGATGTATATCGCTTCCCGGCCCTCGAGTTTGAACACGAGGTGGTATTTGCTGCTCCGGGGGCAGTATGTCGACTTTGTTTGCCTGTTGATCCACGGCTCTTGCACTGCAAGAAGGTCGTACCTGGCTTCCTCAAGCAGGACTTCCAACGCTTGCTTGTTTTCTACAGTGTTCCAGAGTAGGATTTTACACTTCATCTTCTAAGACGGTGATAGAGTCCATCACTGTGTCTTCTCCATCTGGTGTGGGGGTGGCAGAGGTTGTGGAAGCGGTGTTTAGAGCTGGTGTTGACTCAGTTGCTAGCTCAGAGCTTTGTTCTGCCAGGGCGGTGTTGCTGGCATCGGCTGCCACCGGGTTTGTGAACCTCACTCTGCTCGGCTCGAAGTTGATCCTGGTCTGTTGCGGGTCCCTAGCAGCTTGATGTTGAGCTGCTTCTGCACTTGTTGGTCTTCTTCCCCTCAGCCTCTTTCTACCGACCACTTGGTAGCCGTTGTCGTCTTCTTGTCCATTAGCGAAGTTGAATGAAGTGGGAGCAGTGGTGTTGGCAGCGGTGTTAGAGAGTGGGGTTGGAGCAGCCTCATAGGTCCGCGGTCGGAACTGGTAGGCCTCCTTGGCCTTCGCTAGAACCTTCGCCTTCTCAGGGCATTCTTTCGACCAGGCTGGGTGCCGCCCTCCGCAGACCGGGCAGCGGAGTGGGATTTCGTTGCTTTGGGTTGGGCACTGGGCTTCTCCGTCCCTGCCGCCCTCGCCGTGGGCCTTCGTTCCACACCTGGGGCACAGCGGTGTTGATCTGCAATAGTGTTGCGTGTGTCCCCATTTCCAGCATTTGAAGCACTGTACCGGACCTAGAGCAGCCCAGTACGGCTCGCAGTCCAGCAGCTGGGCCCTCCAAACCACTCCCTCGGCGCAGGCTTTGCGGGCCTCCTCCTGAGAGGTGAGTGCCACCAGCACTGTCGCCCGGGTTGCTTCCTAGTGCTTCGGTACTCTGAATTTGACCTTGTCGACTGTTTGAAGGCCACTTTCCCTGCCGAACGCCTCCTCAGTCATTCCCTGGAGGTCTCGCTTCCACAGTCCCTTCAGCAGGACCGCGAATGTTCTCTTGTTCTCCTCTGCTTGCTGTCCGAAGGCTTCTTTGATCCATTCGGTGTTGGTCGAGTGCCAGTCTCTAGTCGTCGTGCCTTGGAAGGTAACAATTGTGTCCCCGCTCGGGAGCGTCCGGGCTGCGATTGCCCCCTTCTTCATTGACGCTTGGTTGATAGCTTGGATGATCTCCTGTGGAGTTCGTTTGGCCATATCGGCTGGCATTCCTCTACCTCTGATAAGAATCTCCTTGTTGATGCGGGCTGGCACTGTCTTTGCTGGGGTAGTGGTCTGCGTCTGGGTGTGGCTAGATTCCTTGGAGGCCACTGCGGCCCAGGATCTCTTATCCTGGGGCGTGGTGGTGACCGCCCTGAGTTCTTCAGCTACCACTTTGCGGAGGTTGGCCAGTGAAATGGTGCCTGTTTGGTTCTGGGCCGCGTTGTATAACTTGCGAACAGCTGTGAGGAGGTCTTGCCCCATGCCTCTAGCGGTCCCTTTCTTCTCTGGGTTTGCCAGTGTTACCAAGCCGTCGACCATCTTCTTAATAGCGTCGATGTCAGAGGGTGGGGGGAACGAGGAGGTGTTGGGGGGACGCTTGAGTGCCGTGACTGGGTCGGTCCTCTTCCTCCCCTTTCAGTGGGAGGGGTGGGAGCGGTCATCCTGTCCCATGCAAGGGCTCGAGGGCTCCGGGGTTCAGGGGCTCAGCGGCTCAGGGGCTCAGGGGCTCAGGGGCTCAGGGGCACCGGGGGGGGTGTGGTCGCCTGGGTAACTGTGGGTGGGAGTCAGGTGACTGATTGGTCTATGCGCTGATGAGAGCTTTTCGGGGTGTCTGCAGCACCTCGAATCGCCCTGCTTTCCACACCCACTGCGGCGACGCAACAGAGTGCGCGGGCGTGCAGTCGGCGTGGTTATATAAGGTTTTTCTGGAGCTTTCGAACGGTGCTAGTTTCGAAGACTTTAGGCAAGCAGTCGAGTTTTTTCCCCGTAGCGTGAATTTGGTCCAGCCAGGTTTACTACAAACGACATCCTCTTCCAAATACGCCACAACCCGGGACGCCTGGCCAGGCTGCGACACCACATGCGCTGGGAAAACATCCGCGTAAAGGCAAAGGTCAAGGACGACGATGCAGCCGACGACTTCGACATAGACGAGAAGGATGCCCTCAATGAGCAAGACGATTCTCGAGACGATCGCCAAGTAGGAGGACAAGCTCTCCCTGACTCTGACTCCTCCTCTCCCCAGCCAACGCAGCCCGCCACATTAAGAGTCAGCGTTCCAAAGCCTCCATCCCCCCTCCCCCGTGGTCAATACTTAACATGTTCCCCCACGCATCCGACATCCCCTCCCTCGCATCCCTTGACAACGACGAGGCCCTGGGAGACAGTGGACTGGGCGGCACCTCCAACCCCTGGCTTCTCGACCGCCTCCTCAAAGATGACGAACGCACCCGCGATATGACGGCCAACGAGTGCACGACCTGGTCCGAGTGTTGGTCGGCATCCTTCACCTACCGCAAGAGAAAGACATTTCGCGAGTGGTGCGGACTGGGTGTCATTTCAGACCACCGGGCCAAGGATGATGCCTTGGAGATGTTGGGGTTTTTGACCAGCGAGTGGGTGCAGGTGCTAACGGAAAATGCATTGGCAATCAAAGAGCAGGAGAAGATGGCTGTGAGGTGTGAGGTTTCTCGCGGGAAATGGGGAGTCAAGATAAAGCTTGAGGGAGAAGGGCCATTTGTGTCTGATGACGGCGGAGTGGGAAAGGGGGAAGAAACGGAGACGGTACAAGTGCCCGGTCGTCCAATCCAGCCGCGGCATGTCGGTCGGGCGTTTGAGCTGCTGAAAACTCCGCCAAAGAGGTACACGGCCATGTACAATGGGACGCGGTTGAGGCAGCGGAAAGGACTAAGGATCTTCTGAGTCGGGACCGGAAATAGGGGAAGGGTCGAGCAGATGGCGCCAGAGTTGATCCATGCGAATGAGGTACCTTAGGTAGCTTTGAAATAAATTCCGGGCATCTTGCGTAAAGCGTAATCATATGACCTGCAACAACGTGTCCCGACCGCTTAAGACATCCTGATATCCCCTCTAAGTCCTCCCCTTCTCGTAAAACATATAGTAAAGACCATGATACGTACTCACTCCTGATCCTCGTCTCACAAACCCTCAATCATCACCGACCCGAAACAACGCCAAAGACATGGCATCGGCCAAGAACGAATCATTTGGCCTTTTGACGCTCAGCAGTCGAGTCAACCCACCATCCTTTCCCCCAAACCCACCACCGCAGGCAACAGGCGAAGTGGATCGGGAACCACGTTGTCTCTCATCTCCACTGCTCATGTACTCCTCCCCGTCGCTCAAGTATGGATACGCACTGCTGTTGACGCCCGGCACAGCAAGGTTCTTTGCATAGCTGAATCGCCTTGTGCGGTCAGGGACTGGGACTGGAAGGGGTCCGGGCTGCGACAGACGCCTGTTGGTGGCCACGGTGGCGTTGCTTCGGCGGAGGGAGTTGGCCGGGGATATCGTTGGAGACGGAGACGGGGACGGGGACGCGGAACGGTTAGTCGTGCTGTCAGCGAGCATAGTGTTGATGCTGAGGGTTTCGAGTTGGGCAATCGGTGCCAATGGGGTTGTGTTGATGATTGGTGGCGAAGGGCTTGTGCTGGGGAATGACGAGCCGGATGGCGGTAGGGGAGACCTTGACCTCGGCCGGGGAGCTTCGAAGCGTGCGTTGGAAGTGGACGAGGCACGGTCCCGGCCTCGGGCGGCTGCTGCTGCTTCTTTGCCCTTCTCGGCCGTGAGCAGACCCAAGAGTTGTTGTAGCCATTTGCGCTTCTCCTCGGGCCGCATGGAGCGGATGGGCAAGACCTCGGCGCCGGCCATCTCGCGGGTCGGCCAGGGAAAGCTGACGGCCATCTCGCGCAGGGTCAGGCTGTTGAGCTGGCGCAGGATGATGCGAATCTGGGCTTCGACGTTGGACTCATGCGGAAAGTGCCAGTCCCGACGAAGCTCTAGACGGTCGGCAATCTGTGTCATGGCACCAACAAGCCTGGATGATTATCAATCTCGTTAGTGCTAATCCCCACCTGTTTGCGCCGGGGGACTCACCATTCGATGGCAATTTCGTTCGGCACGGCCTGTGCCTTGTTCAACAACCAGCCGAGCATCTCGGGCGACCCGGACTGGTTCAGAATGGGGATGCTGCGCTTGTCGTGCTCGCGGCCCTGCAGCTTCATGATGAAGTCGTTGTACTCCTTCATGGCGCTCAGCTCGAGCCCGGCAAATCTGCCGTTCCTGAGAGCGTGGCAGATCTCGTCGCCCAGAGCAAGGCCAGCCTTGATGCCGCTGTTGAGGCCACGCCCGGGCCAGAAGTGCACCGTCATGGCAGCGTCTCCAGCCACGGCAACGAGAGCGTGTGGGCGATGAACGAAGCGGGAATCCTCCAGGGAAAGCGTCCGCACGCCCTCTCGCACCGCCTGGACGACAATTGGGATGCGCACGACGTTGGTGACCTCGCTTTCCTTGAACCCAAACAGCTTCAGGCCGTCCTCGATCGACTGCCACAGCGCCGAGTTCCGGTTCTCGGACGGGGCAAACACTCGGCTCTGGTCAAAGCCGTCGGGGATGCTTCCATCAGGCCGACGAAAGCAGCCCGGGCTGCCAAAGTGGATAGGCTTCCCATCCATACCCACCATCTTCTCCCACTCGTCCTCGGTCAGCTGCATGTTGAGGTACCCCTTGCCGTCGTGGTCGCTCGCATTCAACAGGTACCGCGTCTGGCCCAGCGTCAAGAACATGTTGAGCGGCTGGCACCAGGGCAGGCCGGCCTTTGCGCCCCGATCAAACGCCAGGCCGAGCGCGTAACTCTTCCCGCGCTCCTTCTCATATCCCCTGAAGTAGTTCTTGCGCACCCAAGACGCCGCGCCATCCGTGCCCAGCAGCACATGGAAATCGCCGCACTTGCCCGCCGCCAACTCCTCCCTCGTGACGCCCTCGGCGTGCAGGTGGATCAAGCCGTAAAACTCGTTCGTCTGGCACCGGCTCAGCAGCCGATCCTCGACCTTGCGGATCTGAATGTTGGCCGAGCCGGGCCATACCCGCTCCGGTCGTCCCTCAAACAGCGCCTCAAATGTCTGAGGGGTGAGCAAGTTCGTGACAGAGTCCTGGAGGGTGACCACCTGGTCCCGGCGCCGGGCAGTGGGCGGGTAGTCGACCGTCCCTGTGTCCGTCACAGCCCACCTCCGCTCCCACACATGCACCTCGACGTTACCCCGGCCCTTTTCCGCGAGCGAGATGGCCGACGCGAGACCGGTCGGCCCGCCGCCGACGATGCAGACGCGCAGCCGGCCCGAGGGGTACGGGTAGCGGACGAGCTCCCCGGGCTGCAGCGGGTCGAGGTTGCGGTGCAGGGTCGGATCAAAGAAGAAATCCAGCACGGCCCGGGACTGGTCGGTGAAGCCGCTCTGCGGGACGCGGGCCTTGATGAGCATGAAGCGGACGGCCTGGAGAAGCGGGGTGGCGGCGAAGTCGACGTGGCGGTTGCCGTAGACGCGCATCTGGATGGCCCAGGCAATGCCGGGCACCGTGCGGATGCTCTCATCCCCGACGATAGCCCGCACCTCCGAGATGAGAGCCTGCCCGTCGATGGCCATGATGGCCATGCGCAGCAGGAAGATACGCGCCCGCTCCATCTCGGTCCGGCTCACCTCGGGCCCGCCCCAGGCATCCTCGTACACCTTGGGAAACACGATGGTGTCCTCCGAGTTGACCACCGGGTCGCTGGCTGCGGGGCTGTGTGCCTGTGACGGGTTGCTGGTGGCAGGTTGTGGTGGTGTTGGCGTCGCCAGTGTCTTCATGCTGATTCCGCTGAGCCGCCCAAAGCGGAATGCCGACCCCGACCCGGGTCTCTCGCTGCTCGGCATGATGATGGTATTGGGTGTTGTCGGCCAGTCTTCTGGTTGCTGCTTGAGGTTACGAATTTTGCAAAGAATGGCGCCCCTCGGAGACCAGAATGTGAAGTCAAGTCTGGTGACTCTGGCCTGGAGTTAGGGGTTTTAGTCAGCGACTTCGACGAGAGGATGCTGATAGGCATGTTGATGAAGAAACAAAGAGGACAAAGAAAGTAAGAACCCTGGAAGCAGGCCGTCACGGCCTCAGGTCTGGGGGGATGTTGACGCTGTTGACGTCTTCTTGAACTCGACAGTTAAAAAAAGAGCGACTTACCTTACTCTTCTTTCCAGTTTCAACCTGAAGTATCCCCGCCGTCCAAATCAGGCCGTGCTATTGATGTGGGTTGTTGGGGCTGTTACGCTTCACGCGATCGCGTGAATCTTGGTGGAAGGGTAATTGGGTGCACATGTAGTGGCGGAAGTTAAAAGGGAGCCTGTAATTTTAATTCAATGTGAGTTCAGGCAAGCAGCACAAATGAATGATGACCTACTGTGTAAATCCCGGCGTAAATGTTCTGGCGAAACCAAGACTGTATAGAGGCGACTTGTTGTTTCAAGAATGCAGTCCCCTACCGAACCGTTGGTCAAGAAGAGTCCGAGTTCGGTTGGAGCCCAATGCGCCGGTATGGAAACGCCCGTCCCCGCGGCTTTGTCCTTGAGCGGCTCCTCCGTCGGGTATTTGGATTCTTCGGCGCTTCGCATAATTCCAACTCAACCAAATGCCTGGACCCCAAGACATGGATCCTACAACCCTGAATGGGTTGGAGGTTGCAATCTTCTTCAGCAAGGGGTTATTTTTGGAAGCATAGCCACAGCCGATTCTGTTATTGCATTGTGGCACTGAGGAGGTATTGTGGCTTAGGTCACGGCGACTGCGCCGTGCCTGCCGGGACCCGCGGGTGGGGCCCGACATCTGGGAAGCACGGGCACCCTGTGGGTTAAAGATCCTGCACGAGACCTGTCTGTAGCTCTTCGAGCTACGTCTTGACAATAGAGGCTGCCCGTACCCGACGCAATAGAGCCTAGACTGAAGCTTGGCTGAATATCGCTGCCATTGGACTACCTGTCTGTCCCGACCATGACAAGTAGTTAAAGATCTAGGAGCCTCTTGTTGGATTTGGCTGGTGGTCAGGAAGGGCAGTTCTGGGGTAACTAGCGGCTTGGCACCATGATTCTCAGGATCTGGAAAATGCCTGGAATGGTTCTTGGAAGGGAGAGAGAGAGAGATCGATCATCAATTGAGTGGTGGCCCATCCTTTGGTGCCCAATTACTACGGTACGGTAAATTCGTGGCTGTTGGCTTTCCATCACCTCTATTGCTATACTTACTAAGCCGTAAGGCTATACGCGCCCTGTATCTAAAGATGTTGACTTGTCACGGTCGGGACAGACAGGTAGTCCAATGGCAGTGATATTCAGCCAAGCTTCAGTCTAGGCTCTATTGCGTCGGGTACGGGCAGCCTCTATTGTCAAGACGTAGCTCGAAGAGCTACAAACAGGTCTCGCGACGGCGAGGTGCAGGATCTTTAACCCACAGGGTGCCCGTGCTTCCCAGATGTCGGGCCCCACCCGCGGGTCCCGGCAGGCACGGCGCAGTCGCCGTGACACTACTACTCAAAAACACCGAAAAACACGTTTTGACAATATCTACGGCTTCAACAGATCAAACAGCTATACTGGGCCATATCTGCCACCTAGGCCGTCACCTAAGTTAGGGTATTTAGCAGCCAAAAATAAGTGGGGTGTCCTGGTGTTTGAAAGGCACACCTCCCTTGATGAAAGACACAGCCTGAGAGCGTTTTCCTGCTGCGGATCCGAACTGCCCTTTGAGATGGATGTGGCCCCACTCTTGATTCTCGAAGATGAGAAATCACAAAACAGCGAGCCTCCAAGTCCCATATGATCTTCAAGTTTGGGTTGTCTTTGCTGACTGATTTCCAGCTCCAACTTGAACTGTCCATGGATTTGCCGTTGGGATGGGCCGGAGTCGGACGGCAATGATCTGGAGACATGCAATTTACCTGATTTAACGGCGAAGCCACCGGAGAATTTCGCCATTGGATTCGAGATTACTCAATCAGCCGTATGACTGCAGGGTCCGCAAGAGGACGATATCTGTGTAGGTAGACGGCTCGACGTTGAAAAATTGAAGGGCTGGTAAACATTGACAACTTGGAGGCCAAGGTCCAACCTTGAACTACCTGGAACTTGGAAGCCCCTGGGCCAGTGACCCTTCCATCGCCTTGTCTTGCTCAGGCTGCTCTCGCCGCTAATCACCTAGGGACGACCTTTGTCTTGCCCGCTTAGCAAGCGGCCGTCCCCACGTTATACACAGTCGTGCAGCCAATCTTGTTGCACACGCCGGCTTCGCTGCACGGGAACGAGGTCGTGGTGGTGGGCAGCGCGGTACATCCGCACGGCTGGGTGACCACCGAGGTCCGGGTGCACTGCGGCACGAGGCAGGTTGCGCATGCCGTCGCGGTTTTGGTCAGGGACGGGCAGCTGACGGTGCTGCACGGCTTGGTGACGGTTACCGTCACATTGACTGTGTCGGTCTTGGTCGTGGGGCTGACGGTGGTCGTGATGCTGGTGCTGACGCTGGTGATGATGGACGTGATGTGGCTGGTGTAGCTTTCCGTCTTGGTCACGGTGGCCGTCTCGGTCTTGGTCTCCGTCAATGTCACCGTTGACGTGGGAAGCCCGGGCCGGCCTGATCGGACGGTGGTGGGCTCGAGCGTGACCCCGAGGACGGCACTGGTTCATGCATATCAGTTGTCAACTCTGAGAGAATGAGGAAGAAACGGCTGTACCTGGCCAGTCCGAGTAGGACCACGAATCTAGTGAGCATTCTGAGGTTGAGGCTGTGTTGACGAATGGAGATGGAAAACCTTTGAGAGAGGAGAACCTTTGAGAGAGGAGAGCTGTCGGCACTGACGTTTGGTTCCCTGTCATCCACGACAGGACATGATGGAAACACTGAGCTTTATGTTTATCCCCTCCATTCATCTTACCAGAGCCTTGAGGGGCGATGCCAGGTGGTTGGCCAGCTTCAGCTCGTCAACTGTTAAACAGTGGAACTCCCTCGTATCCAGGTAGTAATCAATAAATGAATTTGTATATCGCGGAGTACCTCTTTTCGGAAATGTGACGTACGGCTGGGTCAATAATGTCTGCTGGAGGGAGTCGAGGCTCTCGTCAGTGCGCCACTCTGTTCTTGGGCATAAGATTCCGTTCCAGGCCGCCGCTAATCATGATTCGGGGAAACCAGTAACGCTCTCTGTCGGAGAATTAAGGTTACAATGGCACATTGACAGGATCGATTTGGCGGTTGAATTATTAATTGGACCCATTGAGTTTCCCGGAACTTAATATACAACACGCTATAAATATCAGCACCAGCTTCAACGCTAGCCGACGTATGGTCATGCACAGCGAGCCTGAGAATTGCTCTCCGTCTTGTTTGATCTGGCATCGGCTGGGCCAGACGGGAGAAGGTCACGGATCAAGGTCCTGCATGAAATATCACGGCATGCTTGGCCTCTGGCTGCACCCTCTCTCCTTTGGATCTGAGATTGAAAATAGTGAAGGGTGCACTTGTATCTGGAAATGGATCAGGAAGGTACTCCAAGTATATCCCAGTCTTGTATCATTCAGGTATACAGTACAACCCCTGAGAACGTCGTCCATCGGTACCTAATTCCCGCGTGTCCGACAGTTGTGTTATGAGCCGCGTTGTGTCTTGGAAATGTTGAATCAAGGAGACTCTCATACCGTACTCTTCAAAACCTCTCGGCTTTGAAGGAGCGGGCGAAAGGATGGCTGACCTTCACTATTTCCAAAGATCTGAAGATGGCGGTGGGGTTGGGAGGTGGACTTCGACCTGAATACCTATCGAGTTGACGGAGGTGATGTCTTGGGCACTAAATCCATACAGCATCACGAAGAAGGCAGAGGAGTTCGTGAGGGCCATGCATCATGTTTGTTGCAGTCAAGGGGCGGCGATATCTGCGGCACGAAAAGGAGGTGAGAAAGGAGAAGTAAGCAGAAACCCGTCTTCTTGATATGAGGTAACGTGTTTGATAAGCGAGCGCCGCGGATAAGCGAGCGCCGCACTTTTCTACGCGACGCGTTATATCTACACTCAACACCAATTTTCTCATCAACCCAACATGCCTCCTACTTCAAAGGAAGCCAGGGTAATCTTGGCTATTGAAGCTATTCGGAATAACCCAAAACTAAGCATAAGAGCTGCAGCAAAGATATACAACATTGCCGACCGGACCATCCGTCGTCGACTCGCCGGGAAACCTGCACAACGCGATACTGTGCCCAAATCGAGGAAGCTTACGCAATTGGAAGAGGAGGCTATTGTTCAATATGTCATCGAGCTAGATGTACGAGGATTTCCGCCGAGGTTGCGTGGTGTGGAGGATATGGCCAACCAACTGCTCCGCGAACGCGACGCGCCACCTGTCGGCAAACGCTGGGCACACAACTTCGTCAAACGCCAGCCAGAGCTCTGTACGCGTTATACGCGTCGGTACGACTACCAAAGGGCTAA
>MU863626.1:54980-112544 GCA_033575675.1 Parathielavia hyrcaniae
GGTGCTGTGGTGTCTGCGGCAAGCCTGGCCATAACGCACGCACTTGCCAGGAGGCTGGAGAACCGTCTGATTCAGCTGTTTCTGATGTTATTATAGTTGGTTCCTAGTGTTGGTGTGTTGCAATTGAGGATAGTTGTTATAGGGTAGGTAAAAGTGCGGCGCTCGCTTCTCCGCGGCGCTCGCTTATCAAACACGTTATACCTGACGTACCGATACCCAAGCAAGTAGTATCTGAAGTGCTCTCCAGTCTTGTCACTCTTGTGTAAGTTCGGGATCCATCCCGAGTGTCGGCCAAGTACTGTAATATGCAGCAACCACCCAGGAACCGGGCTCCCACATCCCGCCATCTTATGTATACGTACATGAATACCTACTGTTGACTTTTGTGTCCCGCAACTCATTTCGACCACTTGATTGAGGTCAGGGCGAGATCTGGTTCAAGCCACTGAGCTTGCCCACCTGTACCACGTAGAAAGAAGGCGGGTCACACCAGTTTGCCAATGTGAGGGATCACAGGCTGGCAATGACTGCTTGACACGAACAAACGAACGAAAAGTGGAGGGATATTAATCGAGCAAGGGATGGAGGACTAAGGTAAGGTAGGCAGTAAAAGAAAATCAACCAAGGGCAACCAGGGAACAGGCTGCCTGCAAGCACGCCGCTTTCCGCTTTGCTTTTTTCCACGACATATTAATCAGGGGCTACGAATAGCGGTACAATTCTTATAACGTGCCGTTGCCGTTCTCCTCGACCTCGCAGAACGCCTTGAATGTGATGAACTCATCGTCATCAGTTTCACCCTCGCACTCGAGGACACAATCGGCCGCGGCGCCAACAAAGAAGACAAAGCCCTCCTTGACCTCCTGCACCGTCGGGCCAACGGAGATTTTGCCCTTGCCAGTAGTGCAGATGATGATACTGGGGCCGTCGAGGGGGTCAAATGTGGCCTTGGCACCATTGCCCCTGAGCGTCGTCTGCACCACGCTGAACTCGTCGATTGGGGGGTCATACAGGGTCACGGAGGATCCAGCGCTGTAGGCGGTCCGGTTGAGCGTGGCGTATGGGTAGTTTGCCGGGTCCATTTTCTGCTCGTCAATAGGCGCATAATTGTAGGTGAGCATGCTGACGAGGGTGTCGACGTCCTTGAACTTGGGTGTGAATCCAGCGCGCACCACATTGTCGCTGCTCGCCATGCACTCGACGATGTCGCCGCTAACGTAGGCATGGATGTCGTCGGCGCGGAGGAAGAGCGCCTCGCCGGGTTGAAGAGTGACAAAGTTGAGGAAGAAGAGCACAAAGAGGCCGTAGTCCGGACCGAACTGCCCATACAGACGAGTCACCAGCTCGGCAAGAGTCGACCCCGTGGTGGCAGCAACACCACGTCCTGCAAAGTCAGGCCCGGCGCTGGCGGCCGAATCGACCAAGGCCTTGGCGGCTACAGCCATGTCGGCCTCAGAAGAGGACATCAGAGCGCCAAAGACCTTCTGCAGGGCCTTCTTGTTCTGCGCCACTGCCTCCTCCGACTCATTGTCCCCGGTTCTCCCAACAACGTCGGCGAATTCGTCGGCGTTGTCCTCGCCTACGAGCTGCCGCAGCGGAGGAACCGACTGCAGGAAATGTGCGATCTCACCCAAGGGGCGGAACCCGCAGAGACCTTCAAACGGAGTGATGGCAATGGCCATCTCGGGCTTGTGGTTTTCATCGGGATAGTTCTTGGGGTCTTTGGCGTGCAGCTGTTCGGCCAGCTTCTTGTTCGGGTGTGCTTGGATCGACAAGGCCTTGTTGACGGAAAGAACCTTGAAAAGGAAGGGAACCTTGTTGCCGTAGCGAGCAGCGACGGACGGGGCAAGGAGAGCCTGGTTGTCCTCGACAAGATCGAGCAGGGTGCGGCCGGTAGTTACGTCTTTGGACGGGTTGGAGGGGTGGGTGCCCATCCACAACTGCGTCACGGCTGTCAACTGTCGCTCCTGGGGAAGAGAAAAAGGGAGCAGCCCAACGGACAGCAACCTACCTCTGCGTATGGTCGGTCATCTTGGATGGTGAAACCATCGGATGGCGTCGCGGCAGCAAACCTGGCTACGGCAGAAGAACTGCCCTTCTTCCCCCACTCGTACGAATTGGTCCCGCATTGGAGACGAAACAGGGGAACCTGCATTGTGAAGACAGAAAGGAGGAGATACCTGGAAAAGCTCTTTGCTCGCCGAGGTGCGGGTGTAGCAAAAGACGGCGTAACGAGGAGCGTGCTGTCGCTAGCTTTCCTTTTGACTCGAGGACTGCAGTGACGCTGCCCTGTTCGGAGGACCTGAGGGGTTCAAGATGGCGGTGGGCCTGCTGCGGGAATGACCCCTCACAGCTGGCGGGGCTGAATGATATGGGGCCGAGAATCGCACTGTGCCTCTCGGATCCTCACCAACTAAAGTTACGCTCGAGGTTACGGCAGGAATGGCGGGGGTCGCCCGTCTGAAGAAGTCACCCTAGCAGCACGGTATGAAATAAGTACTCGCACTTGCCTGCTCGGATGGGGATGCAGCGGAGACCGTCCAGTGGAGCGGTCGGGGGAGCATGTCACGGTCTTCATGATTCGGGCCCATTGATCACCTTATTAACCATTCAAAATAACAACAGTAGGTCGCCTCACCCAAACCACAAAGCATGCTTCAAGTTCGCTAACAACACAAAGAATAGATAGTTCCGAATCCTATAACGGCGCTGGACCGCTCATTTCAGCCCACCTTTACCCTATCTTTTGATCGAAACCAGTCCAGATTCGCAAGCCCACGGATCTATTAGCACCAGACACACCTGGCACACGGATCGGCCGATAACGAGGGTTGGAAACGAAGACCAAAGACAACAGATTCTCAAACCCCGTTTAGCGCTCGAGGCTATTTGTGGACGCGCTGTAGTGGGCCTACACGACTGACTTCAGCATGTCATCACGCAATCGCAACTCTCGGGGCCCGAACCGCAACAGTGGCAGCACGCAGGGGGAAGAGGCGCATCTATGGGGCCAGATCAAGGACGACATGCGGACCATGATTGACGGCGTGAACAACAGCAACGACTCGCTCCGCGCCATTGTGGCGCAGGACAGCTACATTGCCAAAAGCAAGGACAGCATCGATATGGCCGCCGAGGAACAAAAGCTCGACGCCCTGTTGCGCAGTGGAGTTAAGGGCTCCGATACATCAAAGCAGCAGATAGACGCCCTGATCGAGCATGTCACGGTGCTGCGGGCGCTGGTGAAAGCGAGGGAAGACACCGAGGCACAAACAGTTGGGGCCCCGGCTTCTTCCGGCCGCGAGAGACCCGGCCTGCTGTCTGCGACGGGCAGGTCGGCATCGGTGCGCGGGGCTAGTGCGCGCGACAAGGAGCGAGACAAGGAGCGAGACCGAGACCGAGACCGAGATCGTGATCGCGACCCGGGGTCGGTATATGAATTCGACGGGTCTGGGGATTCTCCGGTGCCATCGCCGGTCGGGAGGAAGGTGGGAGGCAGCGTGGGTGGGAGTGACCGCGGAGCAAGCCGGGATAGCGTCCCGCCACGAGGCGGAGACCGCGATACGCCCGGAAAGTCGGACAGTGTGCCCCCCGAATCCAGCTTCACGGCAGCGCAACGGGCCAAGGTCACCTTCTTCAAGGGACAGGACGTCGTCTTCAAGCCAAAGCCGGTGACTACCACGGACACCACGGAGTGGATGCTTGGCAAAGTGCAGCAGGTGCTGGGTGAGGGCAAATCACGGAGGTACAAGGTGCAGGACGCCGACCCGGACTTGCCGCCAGACCAGCGTGTTGAATACCGCACAAGCGCTAGCAGCATGATTCCAATACCGGCGCCGGGCGTTGAGCTGGCGGACCTCGATAAGGGCAAGACAGTCCTGGCGCTCTATCCCGATAGCACCACCTTTTACAAGGCCGAGGTGATGGGGACAGATGCCGCCGCCGGGAAGGTTAGCCTGCGGTTTGAGGGGGAAGAGAACAATGTGACGCTTCAGCTCGTCGACAGGCGATTTGTTGTCGAGTACAGGAGTTAAAAAGCTGAGATTGAACGCCCAAGACGCATGTGACAGCCATATCCGACGGACCTTGCTCCAATTTCTCACAGTAAATGTATAACCTACATGTATGGAGTAGTCGTGCACAGCGTGTTTGTTGATAAGCCAATGGCTTCTGAGGAGCGAACGCCCTCATGCTCCACTCCACAATCCGGCGGCGACAACTATCGCGAGACCACGTGCGGCGTTTAGGTTAGGGAACCTGGGATTCTCGGTTCGAAGTGCTGTGTATGATTGGTTCCTGGCTCAGGGGTAACTTAACTGTGACCCCACACCGCCCATAGCTCGGACCACTTCCAAGTTTCCCATGGACAAAACGCGGCTCCGCGTCCGCGGCAACTGAACATCACTGGCACAACTGGCGATCTGCATCACGAGGCCCCGACTTTTCCACCATCGTCTTTTGTTTCGTCTCCCTTGTCCTACCAGTGCTCGCCATCGAGATTTCGACACTCTTTGCAAGTTTGTATCTGTAGGTATCTGTCCCTCTTCCAAATCGCGCTAGTCGTTACTCTGCAATCTCCTGCCTCATCTCGGCAGCGGCGCAAATTGTTACACTCGTGCTGATCTGTTTGTCTCCACCCAGAAACCCATCTCCATCTTGCCACTCCGCACCGCTCAGCGACGCATCTGATTACATCTGTACTGCGGGGTGAAAGGAGCCTTTCCATCTATCCTACGCAAACATCTTCACCTCATCCGACTGTTTCCTGCCATCGCATAGCATCGTCGACTGCGCCCCAAGACCAACGCCGACTCTTTCTCGCCGAACAACTACCACTCGGCGACCCGAACAACACACGGTACGCCTTTGCTTAGCAGTCCGAGAGGGCAACTAAACCGACCACGATGGGCGCCTCCATGTCCATTTCGAGCCTCTTCGGCAAACTGTTCGGATCCAAGGAAGTGCGCATTCTGATGCTGGGTCTCGATGCCGCGGGCAAGACCACCATTCTCTACAAGCTCAAACTCAACCAGACCATGACCACCATCCCGACCGTCGGCTTCAACGTCGAGACCTTCACATACAAGAACATCAAGTTCAACATGTGGGATGTCGGTGGCCAAGATAAGATTCGTCCGCTCTGGAGGCACTACTACAGCGGTAAGCATGCGCAGGACCGAGATGAGCAGGGGGTTGAGATGTGCTGATACACGCGGCAGGAACCCAGGGTCTGGTCTTTGTTGTCGACTCGTCTGATCACGCGCGGATCGACGAGGCCAGGACAGAACTGCACCGCATTCTCAACGACCTGGAAATGTCGGACTGCCTTCTTCTGGTGTTTGCAAACAAGCAGGATATTGATGGCGGTACGTTGCACACTCGGAGCTGCCCGGAGATTCGTTGGCTAACCCCGGTACACCAGCCATGGACCCTCAAACAATCACCGAGAAGCTCCAGCTTTCCAAGCTCAAGGAACGGCCGTGGTTTGTCCAGCCGGCCATTGCCATTGAGGGCGAGGGCCTGACCGAGGGCTTCGGCTGGCTTTCGGACAACATCAAGAAGATGCCCAAGTACGGCGGGAAATGAGCCAGGTGGACGCCAGCACAACGACGTGCAAAGGAAGCGCGACCTGAGCCCTGGGGCTCCCGGCATCCTATGGGCCCTATTCTCGGTCCATTGCTGGTCGACCGTTTAGCACCACCACCCGCGGCGAACCCAAAGAGACACGACAGCATCCGGTTGTACCATCCAAGGGGCCAACAACGCATCAGCGTCAAAGGCACCCACCGGTTCAATCCGCTCCGCCAGCCACCATCTTCCGTTTCAAGGTGCTCAGAGGCCGATATCTTGTCATAGTACTGTTGTCGTTTACTTCGCTCAGCCATGTCTACACGCACAAGCTTTGTATTTCCCTTTTGTCACTAACGTCTACACTTACGACCATTGTATACATCTTAATGCGCTGGGGCGCCAACTAGACCCCGGTTTTCCTTCTTCATCTGTCGCCATAGCTGGAGGAACACTGTCTATACCCAGGGAGCGAGGGCGGGAGGAATGGCAGCGACGGCGTTTTTATGTGTCATAAATGAGCTACTAAAGTTAAACTCCAAGGATCATTGAGTGCTTGTGTTGAGACATATGCGTGGCGTGTCACCAGTCCCATACCACTCAGCCACATCACAAAGTCTGTACTCGCTACAATAAGCTACTGATGCCCTGCCCCCTTGAACGCCAGTGCTATGACCGTGACTAACATATGCTTCCCACACAGCACCACAAGGAAACGCTCAACCGGAAGAGATGCCAACGCGTCATCCGCCCCTACTGCAACGTATGTGGAGTTCCTCGCGGCGTGTTCAGACCCGACGACAGATTCCTACTATCCCTCTTTGACCCTCTTCCCTGGCCTCACCAACGAATCGTCCGGCAAACCACTCCTCTTAGTCCCTGGCAGCGAGCTCGTGCGAATATCGTTGTCGTCCTGACTGACCCGCCGGCACGGGTACTCCGTCTTGAGTCCCTCGAAACAGTTCGCGCTCACCGGGTCGCCCGTGCTGAAGAACGGGTGCTGCAGCGCCGCGGCCGCCGTCAGGCGCTTCTCCGGGTCGTACTCGAGCAGGCCGGCGAGGAGCTTGTACCCTTCGGCGCCGAGGCTAGATAAGGGGCTGTGGGCGGCCATGGGTGTTCCGGCGGGTGAGCTGCTTGTTTGTTGGTTGATGGTGTTGTAGTACCATTTCTCCAGGTGGCTTACGCCCGCTCCAGCTGACAAGGATGGGGCATGGCGCTGGGACTGGTAGTGGTGGCCGTGCTGGTGGTGGTGGTGGTGGTGTTGGTGGTGGCCGTGATGTCCCCCGTGGCTGATGGGCGGTTGGAGCGTCGTCAGCTGGCTGAACTCGTGCATGCTGGTCAGCAGCGGCCAGCGCTCCTTAGTGGGCAGGCCCATGATGTCGACAATCTTTTGCATCTGGTTGCGCTGAAAAGGCACCGTCTTCTTGCTGTCCATCTTGGCCTCTTCGCCTTTGAAAATGGGTCGGAGCGAGAGGAGCTCGGCAAAGATGCAGCCGACCGCCCACATGTCGACGGCGGGCGTGTAGTGCCGGCTGCCGAGGAGAAGTTCCGGAGCACGGTACCATATTGTGACAACGACCTTATCGCCGCTGTAGAGGCTGTGCAGTGGCTTGTAGGACAGACGGGCGAGCCCAAGGTCGCCGATCTTGACTTCGCCGCCCGACGTGACCATGATGTTGGCTGGCTTGAGATCGCGGTGCAGCACCCAGTTGGTATGCAGGTATTGGCAGCCGTTGAGCAGCTGGAACATGATGCTCTTGATGGTGCTGGGCGGGATGGGGTGGCGGGGCTGCTGCGTGTGGTGGTGGATGATCTGGAGCAGGTCGTGCTCGGCATACTCAAACACCATGAAGATGCACTTGTCCTCGAGGATGATCTCGATCAGCCGGATGACGTTGGCATGGTTGAGCTCGGAGCACAGGGCCATCTCGCGAACCGCCGACTGGGAGATGCCCGTGTACGAGGCCTGCTCGCCCTCCTTGTCGGGCTTGAACTTTTTGATGGCGAACTCGCCGGGCTGGCCGTGGCGGCCCAGTGCTTTGTACACGCGACCATAGGTGCCGCTGCTAATGAAGCCGACGACCTTGTACTTGTCTGTCACCCGGACCTTGCTCTGGTAGCCCATGGATCCCGTGCCGCGGTCCGCCGGGTCTGTGGGGGGGGTGTTAGCTCGCATGCGGGGGATATCGAGCCGATGAAGCCGTTCCAGGCTCTAAATAGACGCAGGAGACGAGAGAATGGACTGACAAGGCCTCGGGTGGTAGCTGACTTCAGCCCTCGGGCGTTTAGCCTGGTTCATGGCTCGGACAACATTCGGGCCTGCTCCGATCCCGCCGAGAGGAGGAAACACTGGTATTGCAGCGGCCGGCGTATGCTGATGCATCAGGCCCGACGAGCTGGACGAGAGGGCTGCATGTGGCAAGGCTAGATCAACGCCATATGTCTTGGCGTCTCGGTGCCCAGGTGGGTTCCGTGTCGATGAGAACGACAGTGGAGCATATTGCTGCCAGGGCTGGTTTTCCATTACGACCAACTAGACCCAAGAGAGCTGCTTGCTCATGAGCACCGCATGTTGCAGTGCTTCGTGCCTAGAAAGAACTGAAAGGCTAAGGTATCGAAGCGGCTGGATTCACCCAAGGAGAAACTTGAGGAACCTCGGGCTCTTCGGGTAGCCACAGCCCCGTTGCAAGAAACGGAAACGGGGGAATGGGACTGGAGTGGAGAGGAGAGCCACTGAGGACCGAACGGGCAACGAGACAACGGGCAGCGAATCCATACCTTCAAAAGCGGCCTGCACACTCCTCTTCAATGTTTGGGTTCTGACAGCGGAAACTGACCCCGGGCCGGTAGCGGTCGATGGCGGGTTCGTGAGGCTCATCTGACGTGGGAAGAGGGGCGGCCAGGGGGATCCAAAATGACTTAAACCAGGATCCGGGACCTTCCACGGGCTGGTTTTCGGGTTTACCAAATGAGGCGAGTCAGCACCAACGGATGGAGGTGCTCAGTACAGACGACTCGGAGATTGCTAGCGTTGCCACGACCTCATGTATGCCGCCAGTTTGCCGCAAGAAGCGAACAGGCTGTACGAAGTATGTCTCACGGAATGTATTCAATGGCTGGCGATCAATCACGACCGTTGTTGCGATTGCAGGTGAAACGATCTGTGCAATGTGGGGCCTGAAATCTCCGGTGGCGTTTCGGTGAATTCTTGGCCGGCGCGGTTGCATGACCAGAGCACTAACAGGAATGTGTGGTGCTGCCATATGAAACAGTTAGCGCCTTCCCCGAAGACATCGTTTCGCGGAACGACAGCAACTATGAGGAAGTCGGAAGTCACTTGGACATCGTCATGCCCGTCTTTTCGCCATCTAAAAAGTTTCAACGCTCGCTATATCGATCCAGCTTATCTGGGCCCCAGCTTCTCCAGAATTCCGGGACCCTGCTCCTCCCACTCCTGCTTGGAGATCCACATGTTGTCGTTGTCAGCCATGATGTTGGCGAGCACCGCACCACCGAGGAAGACCATGTGCCTTCGCCGCGGCGGATCTTCTATCCTGACCTTGAACTTGCTCAGCCGTTCCGGGTTTCCTCCCAGTACTCTCGTCAGCCACAGCTGCTTCAGCTCCTTCTCCAATCGCGATGGCAGACCCGGATACATGCTGCTGCCACCAGACAAAACAATGGCTTTGAAGAGAGACGAGCGGACATCCACATCGGCTGACTGAATCGTGTTGAAGAGGAACTCGGCAATGCCCGGCTGGTCGCAGTCGACGAGGTGCGGCTGGAAGAGGCACTCGGGCGCCTCAAACCGTTCTGATCCGACGCGGATAACACGCCCGTCCGGCAGCGTGTAGCTCTCCACCAGTACAGTCGTGTCCTCGCTTAACCGCTTGTCTAGCTCCAAGTCGTAGGAGACATAACAGAGCTTCTCCTTGATCTGGCGCACCGTCTCAAAGTCGGCGGTCCGGTTCAGCGCGTACCCGCGGCGAAGGAGGAGGGCGATAAGGTTGCGGGTGACATCACGGCCAGCCACGTCGAGACGGCGTGTTAGATGGTTCAGGACGACGGATTCGTAGACGGGAACGATGTGCGTCACGCCGTCGCCCGAGTCGACAACCACACCTGAACTGAGACCTGCAGCCGGGTAACGGTGTCAGTTGTATCCTGCAGTTCTGGAAACCCGACGAGGTCGCACCTTGAGCATACAACGCCAAAACAGCCTGGATGGCAACGTAGACACCACCAAACGCATACCGCTCAAACATGACCTCGCACATTTGCTCGCGGTTCTTGAGGGGGTTGAGGGGCGGCTCAGTGAGGAGGATCTTGCGACCGCGGGGATCGACCTTCATCTTTTCGTAGAAGGTGTAATCCCACAGATGCTGCATGTCGTCCCACTTCTTGACGATGCCGTTCTCCATCGGGTAGCTGATCTGGAGCATGGTGCGGGCGGCTGCCGCCTCATCTCCACACATTATGTCCTTGATGACCATGTCGCTGCCTCCCTTTTCTTCGGTCCGGAGGATCGGTCGGCCGACGATGGACGGGTACTGGAACTCGGGGAAGTTTTGCGCGGCATAGCCGACCTTGAGAAAGCCGGTGCCGCCATCGAGAACTAGATGCGAGACGCGGTGTCAGCTCCGTTCCTCGGTCCTTGCGTAGCCCGCATGGCGCGACGACCCAGTGGTATCGAGGTAGCAATTGGCTCTTGGGCTTACCTATGGGAGGCGGGTTGGACATGGTGAAGTCTCCAAGTGGCCGCCCAGTCGAGAAAATAGAGGTCCAACCGGTGAGCGGGTGCGACCAAGGGGTTGGAAAGCTGCTTAACGTCGACACCAAGGTGCGCGTGGTGATGGGTTGCGGAGAGGTTGAATGGTGGGGTTCTGGGGGCACCCCATGGATCCATGCCGAGTGCGTCAGCAGCGCTGTGGCTGGGCGGCAGGCACACTTCTTCCGAAGCAACCCACGTGATACCCCACATCACATTCAAGACCGAACGTGACTAGGTATCTTAGTAACTTGGTGGACTCAGAAGCCATACCACAATATCAACTTCAAGTTCTTAATGAGAGGGATCCAATACAACAGCAGAATCTCGATTTTCTCCTCAGACCCCACCATCGAATCCGCTTTCGTGTCCAAGCTCACAATGAATCCTGAACCACTCGAGCGGGGGGACTTCGACAAACGCTGGAACAAAATCTTGGTTCTCAACCCAAACTCGTCCAAGGCCATGACACACGGCTTGGGGCAGGCTCTCCCAAAAGATATTTCCGAGGTAAGTTATCAAACAAAAACAATCCTGGCCCGTGACGGCAAGGACGGCTAACACTCCGGAGTGGACTATTGCGGATACTTACACGGCACCCGAGAGCAGCCCGGAAAGCATCAACAACGGCGAGGACCTACTCAGAAGCGCCGACGAAGTGGACTCTGATGTGAACTCAACAGCCATTCTCAAGAAGTACGACGCTGTCCTAGTGGTTTGTTTCAGCGTCCACCCCTTGGTTGGCATGTTGGCCGACAGGGAGGGCCAGTACGGCAGGCTGGTGGTCTTGGGAATCTTTGAAGCGAGCATCCTGACGTGCCTATCGCTCCTCCGTCCAGGCAAGAAATGGGGCATCGTGACGACGGGCAAGTTCTGGGAAGAGCACCTGACGCAAGGGATCAACCACTTTTTGGGTAGCTCTTCTCGTGATGCCAATACCAAGTTTGCTGGAGTCGAGTCCACGGGGCTGAACGCAGGCGACTTCCATGGAGGCGTTAAACCCGAGGTGGTCCAGCAGAAGCTGAGAGAGGCCACGGCAAGGCTGCTTGAGAGGGGAGATGTCGAGTGCATTGTCATGGGCTGCGCGGGTATGGTAGGGTTGGAAGAAATGATTCGGTCGGTGGCGGCAGAAAAGTTCGGCCCTGAAAAAGCCAACCAACTATTTGTAATTGACGGTGTGGCGGCCGGAATTAGACTGTTGGAGGCGATGGCCCGCGACAGACGGGCCTTCTCAAAAACATGATAGCCATTGATGAGACCAGAAATAAAACGAACCGCTGACTTCCACTACGTCTGGACAAACCATCCGCCTACGCACATCAGTCAGTACGTCTTGTCCGACCCCATACCTCATCAGCATCTCTCTTGCCCCGGGTTTCCGGCACACTCCTTGCTACAAACGCCGCCGACAGCAAAGCAAACCCCGCAAACCCAAAGTACACCCAGCCAGCGCCTCCCAAGGCGTTGTTCAGGGTCTCGTTGACGATGGGGAACAAGAAGGCGACGACAAAGGTGGCGATGTAGCTCGCGGCGAGTGCCCAAGACTGCGTCGCGCCAACAGCCTCCGGGCCAACCAGCTCCGAGGCCAGGATGAACGGCACGGGGCCGAGCCCAAGAGCAAAGAAGGCAACAAACAAAAGGACATCGATGGCCGACAAGATCTTCCAGCCAAAGATGATGGACAGTGCCAGCGCCAGGGAACTCGAGCCTTGGCCGACGATGGAAATCAGCAGACAAGTCTTGCGGCCGAGGCGGTCCGGAAGTGGCGACGAAGCCATGGTGATGCAGAGGTTGATGACCGAGATGACGATGGTCAGCACGCCTGAGCTGATGGGAAGAAGATCCTTGAGCAGAGATACCGAGTACATGACGATGGAGTTGATGCCGCAGAGCTGCTGGGCGAACATGACGCCCACCACAGCGATGATGGCCGGCCGGTACAGCGGATCACGGACAACCTGCACGAAGCCTAGATGCGCCTCTGAGGCCCGGGCACCGGATGCAGAGGGTGAAGGCGACAGCAGGCCGCCGCCAACCTCGGCCGATTCGCCGTCTTGCCCGCTCAGCAGCCGCTCCCGCTCTGCGGGAGGCTTGCCATCCCCGGCTCCCCAGGCCTCAACTTCCTCGTCGATGTTGCTGTGCCTACCGCGGATGCGCTGCAGAGCGCGCCGCGCCCCTACGACGTCGCCTTTGACATTTGCTGTCCAGGACGGGCTTTCCGGAACAAGCAGTAGCCCCAGGCCTTGGGACAGGGCCATGATCACACCCGTTCCGAATATCCACCGCCAGGCACCCTCGTGGCTCATGAAGTAGCCTAGCGTCTGGGTGAAGAGGATGCCAAGATTGATGCCGATCTGCGTAAAAACCCCAAAGAAACCGCGCTTCGATGGCGGGGCAACCTCGCTGATGTACAGCGGGACAACAACAGTGCTCGCGCCGGCACCAACGCCCGTCAGGGTCCGGGCGATGAGCATGACCGGGACCGATGCGGCAAATGTCTCGATGGTCGAGCCCGCGAAGTAGAAGACGGTCGTGGCCTGCATCGAGAGTCTCCGGCCACGGCGCGAGGTGAGTGGCCCAGCCGCCAGGGCACCAACAAGCCCGCCAACAGTGAATATGGCCGAGATGGCGGCGAACGATGCCGGGGTCATGGGTATGCAGTCAGCGGCGTTGGTCTTGCGCCCGAGCGACATGAGCTTGTCGAAAGCGGAGGCGGACCTCTTCTCGCAGGTGAGGGCATCTTGGGGCGCGTTCAGCTCGGCCTGCGGGTTGAATGTAAGGTTAGTGAATTACCGTGACCTGCAATTCAATGGGGAAGAAGAGCAGGGCTTGTTTACCAAATGATATCCGAACTGAAGTGGGCCCAGCGTGGCCACTGCGACGAGCACCACAAGATACGGTGTGACGCCGCTCAAAGCTGAAGCCATGATGAATGGGCTTCCGGGATATAGCCAACGTATTCTCGCTAGTTGAGGGACATGATGAAATCTGGTTGTAGTAAGACAGACGGGTTGCAAGCAGTCCTGATTGTGGATGAAGTGCGGAACTGCTGCTTCACTGAACGAGGCTAACGTTGACGTTAACGTTGCCTGGCCAGCCCCTTCCCCTCCTCGGATGGTTTAAACGGAGACTCGTAACTTACGATATTTAGTCAGGTAGTTATCCAAATATCTTATCTAGAATGCGGGGTGTTCGATCCGGATTTTGCAATATGCTCAGTGATTATGCATCTAACTCGGCCAATGGTCCGGCGGTGGTTCGTAAAGTAATCAGCCGAGTGGCCAGCCGAATGACTGCCAGGTTAAGCATCAATCTATAGTCAGGCAACCTGGCTCGCCCGAGTCGAGCTTGGCTCGGGGCCTCAAAATGTGTCGTGCTTGTATCCCCCCGCAAGCGCTTTCTTGACCGCAGCCTCGAGGGAATCCGGTTCCTCGGCTTGCACACCTAGCACACCGTTGTCATTCTCCCTATACAGTGTGCCTCCCTCGGCCCAAATGCGCCGCAGTGTAACCAGAGTCGCCCGGGGATCCCCTTCTCCCCACAACTTCGACTCAAACGCTGTGATTTCGTCGAGCGGTGTCTTCGTGACTTCCCACTTGGAACCCGTCTGGCGCTCGTACTCGGCCAATACCTCATTTGGGGTGACAACGAAGCTCTGCACCTTGAGCGCCCTGCCAAAAGACGCCTCGGGAGACTTCAGGGTAGCAACGACGAATTTGCCCACACTGTCGTAGGGTCAGTCGTATACCTAAGATCGCACACGGTGCAGGGAAACGCGGCCGGTTAGTGGTTTCACTCACTCTGGCATTGTGCAAAACCCAACCTTGCCGTTCCCATCCTCGATCACATATGCCTGCTTCTTCTCCGGCACAAAGCCACCGGCGACCTCCAGACCGGGAGTGGCGTCCACCCACATGTCGAAATACGGACCAGTCACGACGTATGTCACCTTGACGCGCCGCACGTTTTCGCGTATGTACTTGCGCACTTGCAGCTTGAGTTGGTGCGGGCGTTCGTTCGGGCTCTTGTCGTTGTGCTCGATGTCGGTACCAAACTCAGACGGCAGGAACCAGCGAACGCTCTCCGAGGCCTCGGCCAACTCCAGGAGCTTGATCTGGTGCTGAAGCCCGCCCCGGCCCACCGCCGAGATGACCGTGTCAACCCCGTTGTAAGCTGCTTTGACATCGGCTTCCGATGTGAGGTCACCGACAACGACAGAGAGGCCTTGGGATTTCCATGTCTCGAGCTGCTGGGCCTTCGCTTTGGCGCTGTTGGGTGATGTGAAGAGCACCACCTGCTGGAGGGCGGGCTTGGCTCGGAGGACTGCTGTTGTTATGTACCGCCCGATGGTACCCGTGCCACCAAAGATCAAGATTTTCGATGCCGCGAACGAGGACATGTCGTCTTCTTCCAGCCTGACCTCCTCAAAATTTAGGGTACGGCGTGGATGGGCAGAGACCGCCGTAGAAGGTTCATTTGTGAGACCTGGTTGCCAGGAAAAGAAGGAAGATCACGACAGAGCAGGGCAGAAGGTTCATCTAGGTATTTTCCGTGTCAAAAGAGCGTACAAACCGACATGCCCCTCATTGCCCCGCCTTCCTGATGCTAGGCGTAACTTATCGCCGGCTGTGGTTCTGGACGGACTCACAATCCCACCTCGGTGGATTTCTCCTCCAGCGATCCAATGTCCTCGAGCGAGCAATCATCACTCGGGAAATTATCCTCGCCGATCCATTGCTGATAAGATAAGGTCCTTTTTGATTTAGCCCGCGATGAAACGAACCGAAGTCTCGGCGAAGGAAAGATACTGAAGGGTGAAAAAAAGAAAGGAACGGCAGACGACAAGAGCCCAAGAATCTTGAGTCTCAGCTTCGTGGTTGGAAAGATACGTTATGAAGAAACATGAAGTCTGAGGTTCATCGTGACTGTGAAGCACATCATTTGATGATTTGAACAGGTGTGGCATTGATGATGGGGAATCCATCGCTGCTTCGGTGGGGCCGTGGGTCGTTAGTCGCTTATCGATCGTTCGTGTTTCATTGGCCAATCCAAGCTCATCGCGGCAGGCATCGCAATAATTTTTTGCGACCAAACACTGATTTCAGACCTGACAAAGTGCAAACCGACCAACCTCGATTCTCCATGAACCCAGATTATACACCTTGCCTGCCATGTCTACTGCGGCCGGCAGCAGTACGCAAGATGCGATCGTTGCTAGCAGTCAGAAGGGCGAGAAGAAGCACAAGCGCATAAAGTCAGACCACAAGAAGAAGCGTGCGCGGGACGACGATACCGCCGTGGTGGCAGAACCCCCGAGAAAGTCCAAGAAGACAAAGAGCGAGGATGTTGCCGACGACAACCGAGAATTGCTACCAGAGCGACCGCAGACCCTAGCTGACGAAACGTCCAAGAAGAAGAAGAAGCACAAGCGGCGTGAAGTCGATGGCGAGGGACAAGACGGGGTAGCGACAGCAGACGAGCCGAAGAGCGAGCGCAAGACGTCGGGCAAGCGTTCAAAGGATGACCAGGAGCCGGTGCCAGAGCCCATGGACATCGATCTACCCGACGAGGCGCCCAAGCCAGAAAAGAAGCGCAAGGAGAAGAAAACAAATAAACAAAAGCCCGAGGAAGACGGCGAGATACAGGAGGATACCCAGGACAAAAAGAAGCGAAAGGGCAAGGACAAACCCAAGGCCAGCTTGACTGCTGACACGACGGCCTCACAAGGCTTTCCGACGGCCCAGGAATCGATCGCCGACTTAGCCTCCAACCTCGACTTCCCTTTCTTCACCCAAGCCATCTCGCTCTACGTCCCATTCTTCCCAGTTGGGTTCGACAACCCTCTGACCAACGTCGCCGCTCAACACCTCGACCCCCTTCTGAACCACTACTCACCGGTGCTGCGCGGTGTCCTCCTCAGTTACAGCAACCTCAACCTTTCGGACCGGCCTGTTAAAGCCAGCATCACGCACCCGCCAACGGACGAGACGCCCGCTTTGCTACATTCGATCGACGAGTACGCCGTCGGCTTCGGATGGCTCACCTTTGACGCCCAGCTCTTCGTGCCGTCTCGAGGGAAATCGATGGAGGGAGTTGTTCAGCTCCAGAGCGAGGGCCACATCGGCGTGGTGTGCTGGAACAAGTTCAATGCCAGTATTGAGGCAAAGCGCTTGCCGACGGGCTGGAAATGGGTCGATTTGGTCAAGGGTGGCGCAAAGCCGAACGGCGCGGCTTCATCGGACGAGAACGAGATTGCAGAGCAGAGCCGGGAAGAAGAGTCGGACATGCTCGACGGCGAAGAGCTCCAAGTCGTGGAGCAGATCCACACAACAGGATACTGGGTCAACGAGCGCGGGCGGGGGGTGAGCGGCAAGCTGCGCTTCCGCATCAAAAACTTCGACGTTGGGTTGGCGGGCGATTACGGCTACCTCAGCATTGAAGGTACCTGCCTGGACGACGATGCTGAGCGAGCTTTGGCGGGCCAGGAACGCGAGATGGAACAGGCACGTCGGTCGAGGCAGAACCCGGCCGGCCTCCTGCGGCCGCTCTCCAGGCGGGTCCCCGAGTTCAGCATGACGAAATTCGGGAGGGAGGACGAGGAAGAGAACGGCGGGCAACGAACGGTCTTGTACAAGGGAAGTCGCCCTGGCACGCCCGATGACTAGGTGTGGTCTGGCCTGACACGCCAATCTTCTTCCCCACCTTCATCTGCGCGCAGTCTGGCGCGGAGTCCGGGCTTTCGTTGACTTGGGTTGGAATTTAAACGGGTAGGAGGTGGGGCTGCGCGTTTCTGCCAGCAGGACCGTGAAATCTTTGGGGGTGCCAACCGAGCCTTCTCTTCTCGCTTTGATGAGCACGGAGTATCAGCCTTGGTGAGATTTCCCTTGATCGGGAATCAATCTACTTCATCACTCGTCCTGTTGCCTCTGCGTGGACGTGTTTTAGTATTTTTGGATAAACAACACTAGGCGACAGGTCACCTCAAGCTGTGCTCTGGCAGTTCGTCCCTCCCGAGTCCCGTGGCTCCGACAGTCAAGCGTCTGGACTCGTTGCAACGCAGCGAACGTACCCTACAGGTAACCGGCGCGTTGCTCCTCAGTTGGGCATAACAGTCCGATTTCAGCCTGGACATCAGACGCATCATCAGCCACATGATTGGTGGCGACCACCTTCCGGTCTGCTCACGGAACCTTACCTACCTACGGTAGGCAGGAGGAGCCTTTCGTGTTGGCGCATCATCCATTCTTGCTCGTCTCCCAAATTGAAATGATTGTATCTGCAAGCCATACACGGGAAGATTCTACTCACAAAGACAGGCCCAAGTGCGTCACCTCAGCCTAGCCGACGACGCTGTTGCGGCTGGAGCAGTCATGGCCACAGGGCGGCCGCCTCCTGTCGACCGTCATGTTTGGTAGACGTTTGGTTTGTTTGCTTGGTCACATGGACCATGTGAGCGATCCCACGAAGATCCGGCCAACGGACCATCATGCGGGTGACCCGAACAAACGAGATGCGTAGCTGATTGCATTGATGTGGCAAAGGCATCGTCCGTCGGCCATGACATCGCACTCTTACCTACCATCTCAACCCCAATCAGACCATAACGAACCCGGCGGGCCGTGGATGCCGCCGGGAACCCAACCTACCCCCCGGCCGCGCTCAGTACCCCGGGCCCGCCACCGAGCGGCCGCCCCCTACGCCGCATTCAGGCTTGGCTGCCGCCAATCTGCGCTCGCCGCTGCCAGACACCGTGATGGCGAGGGGGCAAGACGACAAGATAAATAGGCCACTCAGTCCTGCCGTTCATCTCCTCCCGTCCCCTTCCCCACCCTTCAGCAGCAGCCAGGTTCTCGGCTTTGCTAGTCAAGACAAAGCATTCGCCCTGCTCTTCCCCTTCACATCAGCATAGATAGCACTCTCCGCTCAACTCGACTTCTCTCAGTCATCACCCCAAGCCTGCAATGGAGGGTGTCCGTACAATGCTGGCGTGCATCACCGGCCACCGCGGGAGACACGAGGAAGGGTACACGGAGCTCCGCTACGACGACAAGATGGCCTCGCTGTACGCCGACAACGAATTGTATCCCCAACACGAAGCCATGAGCTACTACCACGGCCACGGTTACGGTACCACGACCGCCACCACCGAGTCGCCCGTCCCCTTCAACAGCAGCACTCTTTACAAGAGCGAGGACACGGACGCGCGAAGCGTGGAGGACATCGCTGGCGAAGTGGCGCGGCTGCTGTGGCGGGCCGAATGGAACGACGACGGGCTGCAGTGTCGCATCTCTGACGCTGTGGGCGAGCGGCGCTGGAATCGCAGGATGGTGGAGAAGTGCTTGGACAACGTGATCGAGTACGTCGAGCAGGGGCGGGCGCGCATGGGGCCGGCCATGTGCGCGGCGCTCGACAACGCAACCGACGTGGCCGACGACGAGTTTGCGTTCCCGCGGCGGCACCCGCAGTCGCTCGACGGTTTCATCGCCATCGTGTCGGCCGGGGTGCTCGCCGAGCTGCAGGGAGCGTGGGTGTTAGAGCTGCTCGGGTTCGGGGAGGTGAGGGGAAAGAAGGAAGCCGAGGACGGCACCGGCGAGATCGCCATGCTCACGTCGGACAAGATCGTCTACTGCGACCGGCCCAGACCCAACTCGTTTGCAGCATGGTGGACGAGGGAGTATGACGCCTACATCCCCACCGAATCGGCCTACAATTACTTCAGTCGGATGGACATGGTGGAGCTCGAGGACTGAACAGCGGGACGGCTTTTGGATCAGCCACTGAGTTGGGTTGTCGTGCTGTAGTGATGAATGGGTCCAGAAGAACACTGAACGGCGTCACGCCGCGGCCAGTTCGATAGCAGACCGCCACAGCAAGCACCTGATTGTGCGGTGTCACTGGCCGGGACGGGGGTTCGGAGCAACACCGCCGGTGACATCGGAGGAGTGGCGACTGGCGAGGTGTAGCTGTACGATAGAAGGACGGTCAGGTCAAATGCCAGGATTCGTAGCAGCCACCGTGGCGTAGTTGTCCCGATGTGCCTGTTGAAACTGGCTGACCCCGAGCAGCCCCTTGACGTTATTAGATCTCAAGTGTCTCTCAAGTCAGACAAAGCAGGGCAGTCAACTCATCTGCTACGGAGGAATAACTCCGCAAGCTCCAGTCTCTGATGAACACCCGAGACACCATCATGCAAACGCGTCTGGGTGGTGTTACAGTGGAGATAAGTCGTCATCAATGATCTGGGCCGATCGGGCAGCCACTCGGCGCTGTCATGTCCCAGCAGTTCAAATACCCAGCCGTGTAACAGCCACGCGAGAGGGGCATTGGTTGAAACACCCACACGTCTTGCGCAGATCGACAGATAACAGAGGATCCCGTTGGAAACATTGGCGGGCTGCAATCGGAATTGGCCAGGACCCGGTCAGGCGCCAGTCAATGGCAACCATCATCCGGATCTTGGTTATATCGAGTGCAGAACTGCACGACGTTGTACGTGTCAGGACGGAATTGATGGACTCCACCGCTGTACCTCGGGTTCTGGCCCGGTCTGGCCAAGATGTTCCTCGACAAGTTGCTCCGTACCGTTGTATTCAGCGCCCTTGTGCACCTTGGCCAACCGTCTATTGGAGCCGGCGTCCCATGAACTGCGCACTAGTTGCAGGCCAGACTCGTAATGGAAACAACGGGAGGGGCCAGACTCGTAATGGAAACAACTGGAGGGGCCAGCCTCTCACCGCGATTTACCGAGCGGCAGTGGCTTTCAGGCTTGCTTTGTCCCTCGCTCAAAAAGGAGCGTTATCAGCCCAGGTGAAATGACGATGCCCAGCTCCAGGATTGTCCAAGCTAATAAGCTGATTCTTGATATGGACAGCTCCGCGCCATTCTGTATGTAGCTCTGTTATCGCCCCCGTCGATTCTCTCCCGTTTATTAACCGTTCAAAGTAGGAGAGACCGCAGTTGTGTCTTCGAATGTCCCGCTGTAAAGAACCAACGGAACCTCTCAACAACGGCCCGGTCCTTGGCGAGTCTGGTCCCACCATCGCCGGCTTGGCCCTCCCCAGTGCGGACCTCGACGGGAGTCGTTGTGACGACAAATTGACGATCAGCAAGTATCGAAAGAATCCGTTGACCAAATAACAAGCTACAACAAACCCGACAAAACCGAGTCCAGTTATTCAGCATCGAACGGGCTCTACCATCGCTCGAGTCAGGTTCCTTCATCTGATCTCTTATCTCGCCGGGTTATGTCCTTGGAGTGAAGCAAAGGACAACAGACCCAGGATATCAGGGACACACGCCCTTCGGTGCCAACTCCGAGATTTCTCTGAGGATATATCCGTACTTGACCGAAGCACACACCCGCACAAACTCTAGGACAGCTCAGTCCAGTCGCGTTCACGCCCTCCGTCCGTTTGCAGACCCAGGACACGAGCGCTCTCGACATTGTGCTTTCCAATGATCCGACTGTCAGACCTTTCGAGCCCGACGAGCCACCCATTAGGACGACTCTGCAACAGATTACAGCCACCGACATGGACATGAACATGCACGGCGGTGCCATGGCCAATACGATGTCAATCGACACCCTCCTCGAACCACCGACGGTCACGATTCGTCCTTACCCGCACCACAGCCACAACCTGCCTCTCCAGAAATACCTCTTGCTCCACGAGCAGCACGAGTCGCTGCGGCAGCACCTGGACGAGCTGCGCCCGTCAAGGCAGAACTCGCTCTGCACCCCGGTCTCGCCCAGTCCGCCCACATCTCCCACTCGCAGGGGTTCCACCTCGCCGGAAAGGCCGACCCGGCAGCGGCAGCACAACTTCTCGCTTCCGGCAAGAAAAGGCTCCTACCCTGACAGCGCGGTGATGGGGGACGAGGTGGCCGCCGAGGAGGCCAAGCTCTGTGGCGTCAACGAGGGCATCAAGCGGGCGCTGACCGAGCTGCTCAACTGTGAGACGGTGCGCACCGACCGCTCCTTTCGCACTTGGGTCCAGTGCCGTCTGATGGACACGGAGCGGGAGCTGCGCAGCGGTAGGAGACGGCGGAGCGCACCCGGGGCATGACGGTCGCGTGAAGACTGAATCGGCCAATCCGCGCATGTGCGAAGCCGAGTCGGAGACGCGCCGGCTTTATTTCGTTCCTCTCGGATATTCTATTTTATGGACATTGTAATCAGCGGGAAACCACGGCATTTGGCTTGGGAGTTTGGAAGTATCTGGGAATGGTTGGGTTATTTTTTGCCTCATTTTTTGGGATACTTAGAGAGGGGAGGAGGGGAGGCGGGCATTGCCGCGCCACTTTTCCGCGGTTCGCACTTGAACTCGGTGAACATTGTGAAGGTCTGGGCTGGCTTTTCGGCTGGGGCTCGAAAAGAATTAGAAGGGAATAGCAGGCCCTTCATGGAGAACGGAAACCTCCATGGCGTTGCTTTGGTGATTGTTGCTTTCACTCATGGTGAACTGGCTGCGGTTCATTGCCCGTGGCATTACCGCGAAGCCGGCAGACAACCGAGACAGCTGGCTGACATGGAGAGTCCTCTATTTCCCTTACTTTTTTCCCTTACTTTTTCCCTTCCTTGTTTGTTCATTCATTTACAATCTTGTTTCTCTCCTATTTCTTCTCTGGGTTGTATCGATGCACGTATTGTACGATACATACCAAGTTGCCAACGAACAAGTTCGGCAGGAGGGGGCACCCATAACCCTAACCCGAGTACTTGCTGGATTCTGATTCTCCGGCAGGCAACAGCACCTGAGGGACGGGAAGGTCGCAGCGGAACCTCCAGCAATCGCTGGCTCTGGCATCCACACCACAAACCTTCCACAAGCGCCAGAAGTATCATGCAAGCCTCTTAATCTTAAACCGCGAAGATGTCTGTTCTTCTGGAAACCAGCGCGGGCGACATTGTGATTGACCTCCTGGTCGATTACGCGCCCAAAATGTGTGAGAAGTAAGTTCACAATCGTCATTCGCAACCATCATCTCTTCCCATTGTCAGACACTTTTCGCCAGCGCCGCGCGGTTGACTGTCTTGCTAACCGGAGCGCCTTGTCTAGCTTCCTAAAGCTTTGCAAAGTCAAATATTACAACTTCTCCCCGATTCACTCCGTGCAAAAATCCTTCTCCTTCCAGACCGGCGACCCTCTGGGGCCAATGGCTCTCCAGTCAAACGGCGGCAGCTCCATCTGGGGCCTGCTCTCGGGCAACCCGGCCGACAGAACCTTCACCGCGCTCCTCCACCCAAAACTCAAACATCTCGAGCGAGGCACTGTCAGCATGGCGACGGCCCCACATCCATCCGACCCGGACCGACGCGTGGCGGCCTCGCAGTTCATCGTCACGCTCGGGGACAACACCGACTACCTGGATGGGAAAGCTGCCATCTTTGGTAAAGTTGTTGAGGGCTTCGACGTCCTCGAGAAGATCAACGACGCCATCGTCGACGAGCGCAGCCACCCCCTGGTCGACATCCGCATCAAGCATATTGTTATCCTCGATGACCCCTACCCCGACCCGGCCGGCCTGCGGGAGCCCAGCAGCTCGCCGCCTCCGACCAAGGCACAGCTTTCAACCGTCCGCATTGCCGAAGATGAGGAATTGCTAGACGAGGAGGCCAACGAAGAAGCCGCCGCCCAGGCAGAGCGGAGGAGGAAAGAGCGCGAAGCTGCGGCACAAGCCCTGACGCTCGAGATGATGGGGGATCTGCCCTTTGCCGAGGTCAAACCGCCCGAAAACGTTCTCTTTGTCTGCAAGCTGAATCCCGTCACAACCGACGAAGATCTGGAGCTGATATTCAGCCGGTTCGGCAAGATTCTGAGCTGCGAGGTGATCCGGGACCAGAAAACGGGCGATAGCCTCCAGTACGCCTTCATCGAGTTTGAGGACCAGCAGAGCTGCGAGGACGCTTACTCCAAGATGGACGGTGTCTTGATTGACGATCGCCGAATCCACGTCGACTTCAGCCAGAGCGTGAGCCGGTTGAGCGATGTATGGCGAGACGATACAAACAACAAGCGGAAGAATGCAGCGGTGAGGAGGGCAGGCGGTGGCTGGGGTGGCGTCAAGGAGTTGGAGAAGCGACGCCACTACCGCAATGAGGACGTCGAGCCGGATGATGATACTGGCTACCGTATGGTCCATGGTATGGAAGATCTACGTGGCCGTCATGACAAGAAACGAGACCCAGAGAGAGGCGGGCCGAGTAGTCGGGACTCCGCTCGCCAGGATGGTGACGGTCGACGCCCGGACCGTTCTCCAAGACCGCGCGGGGAACAAAGGTCCGGATACGGCGATAGGAGGCGTGACGCGGAACGGCGCAGCCGGAGCCCCAAAGGAGACCGCCACCGGGATCAACGCCATGACCGGCCGGGAGATGCTGTGAAAAGCCGCGGAAATAGGGACTGGCTGCGCAAAGACCGACGAGATTACGATCGTGACCGGGGGACGAGTCAAGACAGAGCCAGGCACCGCGGACGCGAGGAGTACAGGGGCAGGTAATGTGGCCCGGGCTCCTGCTGAATGCGATGGAACGTTACTCGTGTGAATGTCATTCTGCAATCCGGGACTTCGATGTTGTCGCGCAGACGACCCCCGTCGGCGTGGGGAGGATTCGGACTAGACACAGGTCATGGTCGGTCTCCCTTTTCATCGTTTAAGAGCTCTATCTGACCGAACAACAGATTGCGTGCCCTCATCCCGTCATGCATGGTATCCGAATTTGTACTCGCCAACCCTCCCAACCGTTATCCTTCGACGCCCAACCCCGGGCCTCTTCTCTGCAGCGTCTTTGAGCTCGCCGCCAAAACCCATCACCACTTCACCCTGATGGCTCGAATAGGGAAAAGTAGACCCAATCTCGTTTTCCCCGCGTGGACCACCACCGTGCAGCGCTTGACCAGGCTGCTTTGAAGTCTGTGTTCCCGGAACTTGCTCTGGAGTCCTGAACTCTAGCTGACGGCCTCACCCTTCGAAGGGCTGTTCTGTGACGGCATCTTCCGAGCAGCACTACGCCCGAAGGCGGTGAACTGCGGCAAAGCCAACTATCAGACCCGTTTCCCCGTCCGACTTGCTAGTACGAGGCCAATCTATCTGAATGGCGGGCTGAACCCATGAGCATGGCACCAGCCACTGTTTTGCTCGGTGGCGCTGGCCTCGGGTCCCCGCCGTTTGACCACATCCCTCCACCAAGACACGCACATGCCACGTTGTGTCTCCGACATTAACGCAGCAAGATCCCGACGCCCAATATCTGCCTCAACCCGATCTTCGGAGACATCGATGGCTCATGCCCTCGGGTTCGGGCCGCATCGTCTTGTCAAACCCCGTCAGCCGATTGGGCTGGGTTGCCGGGTGACTCTTGGACCTTGGTGCCTTGAGACCGGCGTCCGGTGTTTCATGCGGCGTTCCTCCCAAGATGGCTAGCGGGCTCCTTGGAGAGGGACTCGCTGTGTCGGAGGCGTTCTGGGCCACCAGCCAGATGGGAGAGCCTGTGCTCCTCCAGGGCTAGGGTGTGCCAGCCTGTGCTGCGACGGAACCACCGCAATCAACAGTGAACCTGTAAGGCCCGCTGTCTCCTCGCGCTATGCCATTTTGTATCATTCCCCTACTTGGATCCTGTTTGACCAAGTCCGAGTCTACCTATAAGTTAACGGTGTACCGAATACAACCGGTGCCGACATACGCACACTCGCCGCGCCTGAAAGCGTTTGCCAAACTGCCCAAAGGGCATGGCCGCTCATGTTTACTGCAACCGGAGGGGTGGGGGTTGGTCAGCTTGCCACACCTTGACCGACGCTGCGACATCCAAGGCAGTCCACACCGACTTCGGCCGCCGTACACCGCGAGAGTACGCAGGAGTTTCTCAAACGTGTCCCCCCCGCTTGGGCTTTTTCGATGGAAAGCCTTGCGGCAAAGCTTTCTCTCTCTTGCCTCGCGCGGGGGTCTTGTGCCACCTGCGAGGGCGATGGGATCCGAGCCATGCGCCTTGTGCCTCATGGTGCCCCCTGGCTTATCCCTATCTGCATCTAGCACCCTCCGCATCCCCCTGTGGGATTGGAGGAAGCAGGATGCGGGTTCGGGCTCACCGCAGCATGTCAACCGACCAACAACGCTTCCCAACGGGGATTCGGCCGACTCTTTCAACGTTGACGGTCACCCGGTGGTGTGTTAGGGCATACAGCACCCGTCAGCAAGAAGCATAGCAGCGCTGCTGAACGCTCAGTTGCACGTGCCCCTGAGCACAACGTGAGTGCTGCAGCTTGGATTGGTTGAGAAAGACCAACTCCAACCTCCTCTCAACCTGCTCCAGGAACATCCCCCGCCTTCAGACGGGAGCCTGCAGACTGGGTGGCAACTGGGCTTGACAGCATGTCGTTCTGCAAGCACCCGAAAACACCAAGTACCTACCTTGGCCTTCCTGATCCTCCGCGTCCCCCGGCATTTAGTAGAATTGCCGGTATTGGTGCAATCAACCCTAGATCCCTCTTGCCCCAAAGCCATGTGTTTCTGTGGGCGTTCCCGGCCTGCCGCTCATCGGGATGGCTGCGGCCGATCGAGCTTGGTCGGCTTGGGGACGTGGAGGCTTCGGGCCTTCGCCACACCAAGTCCTGTTGGCCAGAACCGTCGAAGCCTTTAAAGGCACACGTTGGTAGAGCACCGAGTGCTCACGGTATTTCTGCTTTGGCTCGCCCCTACCTGTCTTGCATGGGGTACTGACTAGGTGGTTGCCGATGCCGAAAAGTCACGCACAGGGGATATCTCTGTTCAGCCTTGCCCACCATCAAAACCGGCCTTGAGCATCTGCCGCGCAGCCCAGGCCACGCAGCCAACGACGATCTTAGCCCAAACGTGGATCTGTTACGTCCGGGACTCTCCCCGGAGGCTACGCGTGTTTTACCTAGAGCATTCTGGGTGACCACCTTCCGATCAGACCTCGTCCGACGTGGGAGTCCGTCTGCAAATCTCGCTTCCTAGCTCTTAGAGGGGGCCGAAGCGCTGGCATTGCACTTTCGGGAGGGAAATCCAACACCGGTCCGAAGCTGAGGTCCCGGAAAGCTGCCGCGGGTGCGAAAATGAAGCTTCCAGGTTGGTGTCACGCCGTGCACACAATATATCCGCCGCGTGCGAGAAGCCTTTCTCAGTTCCGGGCGCAACTACGAGGCTTGTTCTTGCGTTTGGTCTCCGCGCTACCCATGCAGCGAGGCGTGCAGCAAGAACTTGACCCTTAGGAGCCAGGGGACAAACAACAGTCCCTTCGCTGTCAAATCGGATAGCATCCCCACGGGGAAGCGGGAAGGCGAGTTGATTGCAGCAAGGGATCGCTCACAGTTCGATCTCGGCACAACAAGATCAGATTCGCTCGCACAAAACGCTGTCAGTAAAACTACAGGTCCCTGGCTCTGCCTCTGTGGGTCAAACGCGTCTGTCTGTGGTGGTGTCCTTCGGGTTGGATCATGGCTTCGGTTCTCATGGCCGGGCCGGAGCGAAGCATAAGCTAAACCCTGAGAAGATGGTGGCTGATTCATGACATCCCGATTCGCCCGGTCGAGATATCCGTCTGCGAGCGCATGTAAAGTATACTTCGGTGTTTGTGTCCGATCGGTTTGTTTTTCTGGCACCAAGCGGCACCTGCACGATGTCCAAGCCCCGTATTGAAATCCCTTGGGCCTTGGTACATGGTGGATCATCCGTTCCTGTGTCGTTTTCCATGCGGTCTGGAAAAAGTCCAGTGTGGTGTTTACCCCAATGGATTCGGCAGGTACACGCAGTCCATCAGAAAGCGACTTGAAAAATTGAGACTGACCCTTCTCTCTGAAGTCTGCGATAGCACAACTGGGAGCGTTCGATGCCAACCGCAAGTCTTCCTTGGCTTCCTCGGACAAAGCCTGAGACGGAGCAATGTATTCATGCGATTCAAGCACGTAATGATCAGATCCCGCGTCACCTGCAGGAGATATGGCAGTCTGCAGTCTGCAAGTTGCTAGGCATCTTCATGGTGCCACCAACTCATGCCACAGACCAAGAGTCTTGCTCATGCAAACTCTCCGTCTTCCGAGGGAGTTGGACGTTACCATAACGATGGACTTTCACCTCGTAGCTGCAGCTGATTTGCCCGTCCTCCGTCAGACGCCACTGAGTCAACAAACCCTTCGAACGATTTGTCGAGGACTCTACGGGTCTAATTCGTCAGTCGACAGCAGTCGAAGGATCATTCTACCTTTGTATTTTCCAGGGCTGTTTTCCGTTTGATAACGGCTCAACTCTTTGCAACCCTGATGGACCCTGTCATACAGTTTGCCCACACTCGCAGGGTGCATGACATTCAACCCTGTATTCAAAGTCAAGTGGCACGCTGGCACTCAGAACGAACAGATGAAGACGTCCTGAGAGTGCCCGTTGCTCAGGTACTGATACCTTAATTGGAATGGATCGTCGATGCCACAGTGGCCAAAACTACATGTACATGTATTGTACCATATCCAGACCTTGCCAAAGCAACATTGTTTAGTCTGAATAGATGATGCGTTAAGCCCTCGAGAAAGACGTCTATCCCCAAGCCCCCAATGCATGTTCTACATATATTGTCGTTCTGCGTCTCACTGACTCCTTGGGCCCCCCCTGATCATTCATACCCCTTGTTCCTACATGTCAACCGTTCTTTGAGAAGAATTTGGAGGCAGGAACTGAGAAAACCGACAGAGTGCGTTTTCATGGCATATGCGCTTTGGCTCGAAGTGTCCAGTCCTGATCGTCTCCAAGACTACCAGGTACCTGATATTGTCGACCTTCCTCATGGCCAGCCGCAGCGTCGTGCCGTCAAAGCTGGGTCTCTGGTTGGCCCTCCAGTCCAACCAAGCATTTTCTAAGTTGTCAAGCACACGGGTCTCCGTTTTTTGGACCATGGATTGTCACAATCTACTCAAAGCTACATTACAAGCTAGTCCCGTTTCTGGGGACTACAATGCAGGTGTTGCTTCGCAACGTAAGGAGGTACCCTGGCGGGGACATGTCAACCGTGACATCTTGGAGCCTGGAAGTCCGGCGAGTGGGGGACATGGAGGCAAACGAAAGCCGACCAAGATCCACTCCTGTTGCTTCTCTCATCCCTATCATGGGAAGAGCCGTGCAGCAGCACACCACGACACTGTCACCAGTCATACACCGTTCATGCTTGGTCTACGGTCTGACACGATTCTTGTCAGGCTTGGTGCCATGTAGTCCAGTGTATACCACACAGCCCAGCTCGGTACCCTTGTTGACACGCCACAGGTCTTCCTAATCAGTCCTTCACTGTCTGCGGCGTCATATCAGCAAGTACTTCATGCGAGTGTCCGACACGGACTCCGTTTCTCCCTTAACTACCACCAGGCCAGACCCGGGCAATGGAGGACAGACATCGACAAGGGCAAGCAACGTATCTTCGTGCAACGACGAGATTTCTTGGGTTTGTGCAACCTGGCTGAGGTTGAGGGGGGGTGCGCTGGTGGGTCTCAGGTACGATACCGTGGAGTTGATGTCCTAGTAATAATTAAAGGGACACCAAGAAAACGGAGCCACTTGACGTGAAGAACAAACAGACTGAAAAGCTTGACCGTACCTCATAACGACATGGGCAATTCAGTCTGGTTGTACCACCCCTTATATCACTAGATCACTTACATGTCCTAGGCATCTCTCCCATTGCTTTTTTGCTCAATTTTCACACATTCACCGGTCCAGGCAGAGGGAGGCATTGGCCAGGGATTTTTGAAGTACCGGCGGGCGCTCCGTTCACGATACCTCTTCATTTTTTCTTTCCCTTCTTATTTTGCTGTTGGAGGCGTGGAGGATCAACAGCTATCCTGTTCGTTCAGGAACAACCCGCTTAATTTTCCACAACTTCTCAACGGTCTCCTCGAGAACAAGCCCATGCCAGACACCAGCGCAGGTCAACAACACGGCGTGGACGCCACCCACCAAGTCTTCACCCCTGGCATCGACCGTCTCTCTTGAAACTTGGGTATGTCTGATCCATTTATCCATGATTGTGCGCCATCTGAAGTCTCCGGCCACTGTACCTTTGAAACCCCGGCCATGGTAGCGCATCGTGCCTCTTGGTTGGGTTGTGCAAAACCACCAGGGGGAGAAGGGGGCAAGAGGTGTGGGGGCACAAACACGCCAGGAGTGTCAGATGCTGCTGCTGCCAGCTCTGTTTGTATATGTCGCTCATGTATTCGTCTAGGCCCTCTAGTATCTGGTCAGCACACGGAGGCACCTTGCCACGACTCGCCATCACACCATACACGATCCAGTCCCATCCATTCCACTGCATCAAGCGTCGCCATACCGGTTGGGACAAGCCTCGTCTCGACTCATCTCTAAACCTTCACAACAGCTTTTCCGGTGCTCACAGCCTTATCTAGTTCCTCGATCTGCGGACACCAGGGCCCAGGACGGAGGTCACTTTTGTTTTCGATCTCTCCACTCACATTGGTTTTACAGCCAAGTCCAAGCCGACTGGAAAGCAAGGGGCACCGTGGGCTTGGGGTATACGGAAAACAATCCCTAAGGCTCGAAAGGAATCAGCATCAAGCCCGACACTGCATATCAGGGACAAACGAATAGAGGAAGAGAAAACAAGGGGCAGGCTTGGCTGGCAGGTGGACAATGGTGTCCCAGGCGTGTTATACCAGCAGCGACGGAAGACGACCCTACAGCCGTCCCTACCCGCTCTACTTTCCCTCGCCCTCGGAGCGGCGGTTCCCCTTGTCGCCGCACGACTCTCGGGCCATGAGCATGGCGGACCAGCTGGACTCGGATTCGACGCCGCAGAGGAAGCGCATTGCTGTGGCAGTAAGACCCCTGCCAAACCTCCTTTCCGTATTCCTCAGCTTTCAGTTTCAGCCCCGGGCGCCGATTCGTCTCGCCTCGCAGCTGTGTCTGCGCTTGATGATCTGATCACGGCAGCACCGGTGCTTCACGTCTCCCTTCTTCTAGGCATTTGTTGATCCTGTTCTTGCTTCCACCGTGGCTAACCGACCTGCGCTGTGCAGTGCGGCCGCTGTCGCAAGCGAAAGATCCGATGCAGCGGTGACCCGGGCCAAGGGCAGCCATGCTCAAACTGCAAGAATGCCGGGGTCGATCAATGCCAATTTCTCCGAGTACGTGTTGTCACAGAGACAATCTCAGCTCTTGACTAGACCGGCTGCTAATTCTCAGGCGTTGACAGGTAGCATCGCGGGAGGCGCCCTTGCGTCATGATAGCAGTGACTTCGGCTACAGCGTCGGGGATGCCAGAGTGTTTGCAAGTAGGACGCCGGTGGGCGGTGGGATGCCCTACACGCACGACGGCGTGCCGAGTCTGGGCTCGGCCGATGTCTTGGGCTCATATCGGGGCGGGTCGTCGTACCCTTACACGCCTGCAACTAAAGCCTACTACCCGGCCATGCACGCTTACGGCCCACCCTACCCCGAAGATTACGACTTCGGGCTCGGAGTGCCCTCTCCGTCGGTGATGCACCCGGAGCCGGTTGGCATGTTGCCCGGTCAATGGAGCTCCGGGGCGCGAACAAAGCAAGCCCCGTACAACAGCATGTACATGGACTCGGACGGGTATGGCAGCTACGGCACTGCGAGCTTGCTCCATCGTCCTTCGCACCCGGTCAGCTCGGAAACTCCCAGTTTTTCCTTTGCGGCGTCGCTCCCTTTGTCAAGCACATCGGGTGCAGACCGGCTGCTCCCGAACCCGGCCGGGCGCTCCTCGACATTGCCGTACCATACCGCTGTCAAAGCATCGACGACATCTTCCACATCTGCAACAAGCACACTGACCGACGTGGCCTCAGCCGCCAGCTACGCTGGCGGATTTGACACCCCTGGCCTCTCTTTCTCGTCGGCGGCCAGCAGCAGCCTGTCCAGCCACCCTTCGACCTCGTCCCGCTCCAACTCTGACAGCTACTCGACATCTGACGGCATTTTCACAGAGCAGGAACGCAGTCTCCAGAGCCAGGGGTCCGCATTCGACATGAGCGGATACACATCCTCATCCCGACGCGGTTCCGGAGGAGGTGGAGGGGGAGGGGGGGCAAGCAACCATGTCTACGTGCCGGGCGAGAGCGCGCACGCAGCTGCTGGACACCACCACTCTTACCTGGGCAACGCGACGCCCCCGAGCCCTGGGGTACACCGCTCTTATGTCCCTTCCCTGACATCGGGAAACTGCAGCACCGGCCACGCGGCCCATTCCGATGACCGGCAGACTGCTGTGGCCAGCCGACACTGACGTGGACTGACGGGACGACAACCGGAGTGCCGGACTTGAGCCTGGACGAATCGAGACACAAGTTATGCAGCCGGTCTCGCAGGGGAGCGAGCCAGAGACGGGTGGAGGACTCAGTCTGGCCCTGAACCGGACAGGTGGCTTGCATCGAGACGAGACTTCAGTGGGCAACCATCCATCAGAAACTCCCGAGTTACCACTAGCTCTGCAGTCTGCAAGACCTCGGGGCATGCTTCGAGTCAGCCGCGCTGGTGCCTGAGCTAGTGTTGAGCCACCGCCGATCTAGCTCCGGCTTGACGTGACACAGCAGCACAAGAGAAGCAGTTATCTTTTTCGATACGGCCCGGGGGTCGGCGGATCTGAGCCCCGGCCAGACATCTCATTCTCCAAGGCGGTGCAACGTGGAGTCGTCTTCGTTAGTTAACCAACCCCTTTTCTCTTTTTCTTGGTCTCATATCAAAAATCATAGACGTCGGTTCAGGTTGGCGACTACAGTGTGCAAGCATCTCTGCGGGTTTGAAACATTATCGCGGCGTTCTTTCTTTCGTCTTGGCTGCTTTCTGGTTTCCATTTGCACCCGACTTAATCCAGCCCGTTTGGCTTCGTATCCGAATTCTAAAGGATCGGGAGCGGCTCACGGAGCAGAACCTCCTATGCCTCCCGGGCTACAGATGGTCCAGCCATCTGCTGCGTCTTATCCGCGACTTGGTCAAGCGCCCATCCCGAGTCATCGCCCTCTCTTGCTGTCATCTAGCTCTTCAGCTGTACCTCGCAAAACGGTCAATGTTGGTTATGTAATGTTTGCTTGTAAAGGCATCTTGGAGAGGATATGGAAAACGGTTGGGGGTAGAGGTACCGGCTCCCTCTAATACATGTACCATGAGCATGAAGACGAAAGAAGTCTGGGCTCGGTCTCAGAGGGCTATCAAGTGTGTTAGACTAAAGAGAAGAAAGAAGTGCCCATTTAGATATCGCACAGGACATTTCTCCAAGCGCGCAGGTGGTGAGGTTCGTGACATGGAGTAAGCCAGCAAAGCTTGACCCACAGAGTCACGATCCGTCGATCAAGATACATCGATTGTTCTCAGCTATTTAATTGATCGCGGATCGAAAATGGCACTTTGGATTTTTTTTGGGGAGGAACTGGAGAGATGAAAGAGGGGGGGGGGGGGGGGGCGGCTATAGGATTTTGTGCCTTCCAGCCGGACCATGATCAAGGTGTGCCTTCCCTCATCACTAGCCGCTTCGACATGTGAACAACCTGGAAGGAAGAATCGCCTGCCTTCTCGATGACAAGAGCGAATGAACCCGCATAACGCAGTCGTGGTCCTACCCGTGGACCCATGACGAGCGTTAGTGGAAGCCGCGCGAATCACCGTCATCTTGACTGCGAAGCTTTACTACACAGTAGCTTTCAGGGGCAGCGGAGGACCACATATCAAACACGTCAAATGATAGTGGGCTTGGTTTGGTGCGTTGAACGACGCCATTTATGGTGCTCGGCGAGGTCGGAGGTTGTTGGGGGTGGCCAGTCGGCTGCTTCAATTGAACTCGCAGTGGGCCGCCCCTCAAAAGAGAGCCACTGCAGCAGAACAATTCTTCACCCGCGCCAAACCAGGGGGCGGCGACGCACATTGCACGTTTGCAATATCCAACGGAACCTCCACGGATACGGAAAGCCGGGTCGTTGCAGTGTCCCTTCTTGATGACCCAATGGCCAACTCGAAGGTATCCCGCTTTTGCTGGCAGAACCTGCAGGTGGAGCCTGCCCCAGACTTTCCGGATCCCCAGCTGCTCCGCGATGAGATGGTGCAGGAGACCATCTACGAGCGCGTCTTCGGCAATTCGGTCACCTTTCGTCCACCTCGGCGGTACCAAGTCAGGGTCTTGAAGGAGTTGATAGCGAGGATTGAAGCCTCGATCGAGGATTGGGACCAGCACGTAAGTCTCGTGTACGGGCCCGCTTCTTGGAGGTCTGACATCGTTGACGACGAGGCATCAAGGGAATCTCGGACAACCTCACCTTTGCCCTCTCGAGTCTGCTCTCGAATCCGTTGCCATCAGAGGCGGATGCCGCCCAGCAGAGAGACTACGTCACCTACCATCTATCCCTCCTCGAGCGCCAGCCAACACCATCATCAGTGCCGCCTCGCATCCACCTCCTGGAATCCCGGTCTCTCATCTCGGCGGCCGGAACGACGGGGTTGCGCACCTGGGAGGCGGCCTTGCACCTCGGGCAGTGTCTCTGCGTTGAACCGTCGCTCGTCAAGAACAAGCGGGTACTCGAGTTGGGAGCTGGGACAGGCTACCTCTCCATGCTCTGCGCCAAGTATCTGGACTCGAGCCATGTCATCGCATCAGATGGTTCGGACGAGGTAGTCAACCACTTGTCGGACAGTTTCTTCCTTAACGGTCTCCAGGGGTCGCCCAGGGTCTCGGCAATGCAGCTGAGATGGGGTCATGCGCTTGTTGGCACGCCGTTGGAGGAGATGGAAGGAGGAGGCCTGGACACGGTCCTGGGCGCAGACATCACCTACGACGTGAGCGTAATTCCGGCTCTGGCTGCGACGCTGGACGGGCTGACAAGGCGGTTTCCGGGACTCTCCGTTCTGATTGCCGCGACAGAGCGGAACCGGGCAACTTTCGAGAGCTTCTTGGCCGTGTGCGCGAACCGGGGCTTCGCGGTCAGCCATGAGTCGTGTCCCGTGCCACCAAGGAGCAAGCAACACGGGCCATTTTACAGCGACGAGAGCCCGATACACATTTGCAAATTGAACATGTGAGATGCGCTTGCATTGCAGCAAGGATGGAAGTGGGATGTCGGAGACGAGGAGAGAACGTGAAAATGGTTTCTCGAAGTTGTTCTGGCCAACCGCGGGGAGGCTGAGAAGTGGGGCTCGGTAGCGTGGCCCACATTCTAGTTAGTGTTGCCTTAAAACCAAGGCAGTAGCGCGATTAGGGCTCGCGCCCACAACCAATCCGAGGCGAGAATTCCTCAGCTTCACCCTGGCGCAAGCACCCTGCAAAAATCAGTCACCAAAGGAAAATACCACTTTGAAACCTTTGGGATATCGAGATTGTGGAAGTATCGCCAACATCGACCGCCATCCAACCGCCAAGATGGCTGACTCCGACTCTCCGGTCACGCTGCGCACGCGCAAGTTCATCCGCAACCCTCTGCTCGGTCGCAAGCAGATGGTCGTGTGAGTCTTCCCAGTGCTTTTCCGCCCTGCCGTCTGCACCCTCTGCCCCGAGCCCCTCCCGAAGCCATATCGTCGGCGAGACAAATGTTGGTTGCATCTCGGTCAATGCGACTGATATTGGCGACGGTGAACTGGGGCGTGGACTTGGATTTTGGCGGCAGTTATTTGGGATGATGGACGCGGTGCTGACCGGTAGCTTTGCCATGCAGCGATATCCTCCACCCGAACCGCTCCAACATCTCCAAGGATGAGCTCCGCGACAAGCTCGCCGGCATGTACAAGGCCCAGAAGGACCAGGTCAGCGTCTTCGGTCTCCGGACCCAGTTCGGTGGCGGCAAGACCACCGGCTTTGCCCTCGTCTACGACTCCCCCGAGGCGATGAAGAAGTTCGAGCCCCACTACAGGCTGGTCCGCGTCGGCCTGGCCACCAAGATCGAGCGCGCGAGCAGGCAGCAGCGTACGTTTTCTCCCGAATCGCAGACAGCCGATGGATCAGCGACGAACGAATTTTTGGTGATTGTTCGGGAATGGCCGGTGCTGACGCTCCTCTCTCCCGCACAGGCAAGCAGCGCAAGAACAGGCAGAAGACCCTCCGGGGTACGGCGAAGGTCAAGGGTCCCAAGCCCAAGAAGGAGAAATAAACGGCTGGCGTTTCGTTTTGGCGTCGTCTTTTACACCGGGTATCTTGGCGGGATGGGACGATGGCTGTGGCTTTGTGCATTACCCTGGACTGCTCGTTGCATGCGGCCAAAATGACGCCGCAACCATGCAACTGGACTTCATGATGGAGGCGTGATGGTCGGGGATTTGATGATTCTGGCAAGACCATAGCATTCAATACAGGGCGTCGGTTACCAGGTCCAGGCCAAGTCCAGGCGAGGTGGGGGATCCCAGGTCACGACTCTAGGATTGAACTTTGGCTGTGCCGTGTCCGACTGTCTCGGGAGGTCGTTGCCGGGGCCCGGTTTGTTGACTACGGCTGGGGTTGTTTCCTGGCGCTACATGGAGCTACAGGTTCATCATCAAACGATTCGAGCACGAGACAAGCGCACAAATCCGTCCACGACTACTTTCTATGGTCTGGCTGCCAGTCTTCTCATTCTGGGCAAGTCGAATGTGACTCGCCAGTTGCGACAAGGACAAAGTGAGAGGCGCAGCCTCAGGCCGGCCAGTCGTTTTTGCACACGTTCGAGAACCAACCTGGAGCCAACATGCGCACAAGAAGCGCGTTGCGGAACCCATCTCGCCATGTGGAGGTTGGTCTCGAACAAGAACATGAAAGGGTACAGTACAACACAAAGTCCACCCTTGTATTGGTGATTGGAACTAATGATCATGACTGAAGTCGAATCTAGCTCCCTTACTCTATTTTAGCTTCCCATCCCAACAGAGAAGTTGAGGTTTTGCGTCCGCCTAGACAAAAAGCTCCTTCTTGGTCTCCAGAAAGTCCTTCCACGTCGGCTTCAGGCCACCCGGCCAGCAGCTCATGGCCCTCGGCGAGGGAGCCGCCAGCAAAGAAATCCGGCTCCTCGCAGAGAAGCTCGTTCTCCAGAATCTCCTGCGAAATGGGCGGGGGCAGGAAACTCTTGTACACCTCCTGGTCGAGCTGGACGTACTGCCCCTCCTTGCCCGTCACCTCCCGGAACTCCTGCATGACGCGAGTTGGGGTGTAATAGTCGGCGGCGGCGCGGATCTGCTGGCCCAGGACTTTGCTGCGGTTCTTGGCGACGGCCACAAAGTATTTACCTGGGGCTCACCTCGGTCAGTCAGGGTCCATGACTTGTCTGAGAGGTAAGAAACGGCAATGGAAACGTACCGGTATCGCTATCAGGGAAGAGCGGCATCTGGGCCTTGGTGGGACTCGTGGGGCCCGCCAGAGTGTACGACCCATCCTCGCCCTTGCGGAGGAGCTGCAGGTTGGTGAAGTTGGTCATGTAGTAGCCCGGCTGGATGAAGGTGGCCGGCGTGCCCAAGGACCGGATGTACTTCTCGACCTCGGCCTTGCGGTCGAAGTGGGCGACGTGCGGCAGCCGGCCATTGGATGCCTCAGTGACGTTGATGAGAGACGAGAAGACGAGGTGCTGCACACCCGCTGCCTTGGCCGCGTCGGCAACGTTCTTGCCGTGCTCGAACTCGGTCCCCGGGGCTGCGCCGGTTACGAAGTCGGGGAGGGTGACGAGGAAGAGCGTGTGAGTCCCCTCGAGCACCTTGGACAAGGAGGCCGGCGAGCTCATATCGGCCTATGTTTTACGGTATAAGTATGAGCATGACTCTGGGGGATCTGAGTTGTGAAGTGGCGAAAGAAGACTCACAGTGACGACTTTGACGCCTTGCTTGCTAAGGGCTTGAGCCAAACTCGATGACACGTCGCGGGTGACAGCCCGGATTTGGAACTTGTTGGACAACTCCGAGTCGGCTAGAACAGCTCGGATGACGGAACCCCCTGGATGCCAGTGGCGCCAAATACGGTCAAGATGCTCAACATGGTGGTTATGATGAGGAGACTAGTGTTGAAAGTGCTGGATGGATGAATACTGGTTGATGTTGGGTAACTAGTTGAAGTTTTGTAAAGTGCTGTGGGTGCTGCGGGTGAAATGCGGTGTGTTGATGTGATGGACCTGAGCATCGAACCTGGCGGTGGTTGCCTCTTACTTATAGCAAGAGACAGGAGACGGGCATTCGATGTTGTCTACACCAAGCCTCGAGACATCGCTGAAGTCGTGCATTTCAAAGCCGGTGTCCGAGATGGACCTCGGACTCTCTTCGATCGAGATCGATGCTTGCAGCTTGGTAATGCTTGCCGATTTATCCCCAGCAATATATTGGAAGTAACGTGAACTTCAAAATCTGCTTAGCTGTTGCGCTCTGCTCAGGTCCCCTTGACAATATTCACGGGAACCGTCGAGGTATGGGTGGATGAGTCCCTTGGTCCATTCCTCCTCCCCACTTCGGAATCCGAACCATCTGTGATTGGTGCTTGGCAACCCTGCTCGCATTGCTTCGTCAGCCCCTAGACTTTCTTTGGTGGTTCCCCAGGTTCGCACTTGTTCTTCTGCACCTCGGATCTGTTTCTCAACGCTTTTTTTCGACAATAAGATGGAAGGCGAGCAAACCCCGTCGAGACCAGAAGTTGACTTTGGCGAGGGAAGCAGTAGCGGAAGCACGGCGACGAACCAACTATCCTGCGCCCAATGTCGAAATCGGAAACTAAGGTGTGATCGAAAGCTCCCAAGGTGTGATAGGTGTGTCCAACAAGGCGAGACATGTAACTACCCCGGATCGAGGCAGCGAGCGCTTGGTCGACGTAGAACCGTCCGGGAACTTGAAACGCGGATAGGTGAGGTCCGTTGAGGGCGTCAAAACCAGGGCATCTGATGGGGCTAACGTATCACGGCTTTAAAGAAGAACTTGAAGCCCTCTTGAGAGCCTCCAACCTCAACAGCCTACAACAGAATGAAGAGACCGGACCAGACCTGCTTTCGAGACCCCAGCAGCTATTTCAACTTGAAGACGACCGCCACCAAAACCTGGACCTCCTCGGCGTCGACCCTCTACCATTGTACCAGGATCTGTCACTCGAAAACGCCATGTTTCCCGTTCAAGCAGCGCCGGGCTTCCTCCCACAATATCAGGTTACGAACCAGCTTTTTGGCCTCGGTCTTTTTGAGCAACTCCCTTCGTGGGATGTCATCGACGAGCTGTGAGGCCCCAGCATGCACATCGCCCCCAAACTCAAGTCTTTGGAATTCAGGGGCTCACCAAAAGACATGAAGGACAACGCTCTACTTTCAAAATATACATGCTGGCGCACCCATGCTTCACCAGACGAGCTACGCGGCGGCCCTGCGTCTGCCCCCGCACATGCGCCCTCCCATGTGCCTGCAGTACATCGTCATGGCATCGGCTGCCGTAACATCACCAACTTGCCGCCACCTTGCCGAGCCCTTCTACCAACGTGCCCGGGTGTACGCCGAGGCAGATGAGCTGAAGGGACAGGGTGAGACTTTCACGACCCTGGGCCACGTGCAAGCCTGGTGTCTCATCTCGGCCTATGAATGCCACGTACATGCCATCTTCAATAGGGCGTCTACCAGCCTCTGCCGTGCTGTACGGATTTCTCAGATGCTCAAACTGCACCGACTTGATTCTCCTGAGCCCCGAGACGCGAGCCAGCCATAATCGGGTCTACCCCCTCCACGATCATGGATCGAGGCCGAGGAGAGGCGGCGGACGTGGTGGGTCACCTTCATGGCCGATCGCTTCCTCTCGTCCATCACAGGCTGGCCCTCCCTGGTCAAGGAGCGCCATGTTCGGAACAACCTCCCTTCCACCGAAGAAGCTTTCACCTGGGGCATCAATACCGAGGCCCCAGTTACTCTCCCCGAGGCTCTCCGGGTACTCCAACAGCAAAGCGGCGCCCAACCATTCCCGTTTGCCATCCGTATCCTCGCCGCCAACGAGCTTCTTCACGCCCTCGATCATACCGCCCACCACACGCCAGCCAACAACAACAATAGCAACAATTTTAACCTCGAAGACATGCTCAACGAACGCTACTGGCTCCGTCACAAGGAACTCGACTCCAATCTCACGACACTAACCTTCTTCCTGCCCGCGAGCCTGCAGCTCTCGAACAACCCGCGCAGCCTCGACGCCATCCTCGTCCACGCCTGTACCCACATGGCCACGATACAGCTTCACCGCGTCGCACTGGGGTTATTGCACCAATACGACCAGACGGTCACGGCGTCCGCGCATCTGATCACCGAGAGCCAGGCCCGCAGAGACTCGGCTGCCCAGGGAGTTCTTGCCGTCTTCCGAACCGCAGGTGGGGAGGGCCTCGGGAGGGCGATCCGGAACCCACTGCTGTCGTTTGCCGCGTACATGGCGGCGTCGGTCTTTCTTGAGCATTGCCTTTCAATGTCTCGAGGAGAAGGAAGGGGAGGAGGAAGTGGGAGGCATGAAAGCGAGGATTCCCTGAAGTTCCTGGCCCAGACGCTGGTCTTCTATGCGAGGGGCAGCCCGCTTGTCCGGGCCAACGCATTCCAGCTGGCAACAGACATGAAGCGCGCGGGCTATGACTCGTCCATGATGGACAGCGTGACGGGCCAGATTCAGACGCTGGGCGGGTCCGTGTCCGAGATTCAGGTGCCCGGGTCCAGCAAGCGGCCGATGCTGTTTTGCCCGGCGCTTACCTCCACGCTCGACTCGGATGAGAGCGCGGCGTTTGGCTTGCAGGGTGCCTTTGGCCTTTAGACGTGCATGTGAACGGCTCATAGCCTCGGTTGGGCTCAGGCCCAATTTAATTCATCTGCCAGGGAAACCCATATACATGTAAGCATTGATATAGAGAAGCAGTGCCACCCAGACTCTGCCGGTCATTCATCTTTGATTGTTTGTTCTGAGCCCCTGATAATTATGGGCTTTGTGTCGTCCTACCATGGGTTGTGAGTTCCGCACTTAGGTAAGGTAGGTCTCGTAGCAAGTAGCAAATCTTCAGAATGGAGTTGCATCTCCTTCGCTCTTTCCCGGTTCCCATGTATTCAGAATAATCCCTTCCCGCCAGCACGACGGGAAGTATTGAACAAGGTGCCTTCGGTAGGTGCCAAGCGTAGAGGTAGGTACCCCTCAAGATGCAACCGAATGGCTGTCGAGATACCACGCCCCCTAGAATCTCATATGTAGGCCAACCTGTCTCGGAAGGTCTACTTTTCTAGCTTCACATCGAACCTTTCGATTGGCAATGAGAGCCATTGCCTTGATTTTCCCAACTCAAAGCCAGACACATGATGGTCTTGCTTACAGCTGCAGGCTGCAACAAAGAACCTTGGGATGAATCACACCTTCTACAATAACCATGGATGCATAGCCAATCAAGACATGATGTAGTCAGCCTCGCGGTCCCCTAAGTGGAAAGCTCAAGTAACACGAAGGGCCGGTCGTCATGCTTGATTCGGCAGTTGGTGTTGTAAGATCGGACTGAGACATTGGGTCAATAACAGCTCATGATCAAGATGGTATGCGTGTTGACAGAGCGTACATGTAGAGTATCCAAATCTTGGCAGGAAAATCACACAACCAACTTGGAGACTTGGGCCGATGCTCACTTATCGATTTGGAGATTTGACGAGTGTGCTGTACTGTGGTAGGTGCCTGGTAGCGACCACGCTCGAACGCTAATGAGGAGGGGCAGACCACGATGCAACTCGACCCTGGCCCAATCCGGAAGGCCACCAGATAAGCCACCGCAAGCGACCCAGCGTGGAGGAAACAGTGGCAGAGCCAAGGTCTTGGTGTGTTGCGAGGTCTGCTGGGCTCGGATAGAGGACCGCGGGGTTTACTGTAGGCTGCAGCGTTCAGGTTGTGTGAGGAGCCACCAGTTCAATGCAGGAACAAACCGTGACTTCGGAAAACCTGGTTTCGAATGGCCACGCTGTGACTTAACTGCTGCCTGGTGATTTTCAGGATAATGTAAACAATGAAGGGGTAGCCAGGTGGAGCCGTGAAACCATGATGAGGACTGGAGACAGACCAAATTCTGGGTGTTCCTTCAACCTTGATCCTTCGAGAAGTGGAAACACTTAACTATGACTTGGGTAGTCCGACATCGCAAAACTATGGGCGAGAACAAGTTCCGATTTGGACTTTTGATACCACCTACCTGCCTGGTTTTCCACCACGAGTTCCAGCGATCACCCACGCGCTGGTTTCTTGTTGGAGTCTTGGGCTACCGGCACCATCACAGGTTCGACCGAGCTGGTCGCCGCTGGCCTAGCCGATCGGCACTTCTCCCCGATTCCCGCAATCCTTTGGTCCTCTTCTCCACCAATCCCCCACTTTTAGAAAAGTCCTGAGGCGCCCATCTCTTCAGTTGCCGACCAGGCTCGCCAGGCTGCGGACCAATGCAATGGCGCCATCTCCGGTCCCTCCTCCTGGTGAGGTTACATCAAGATATGGTGTGCATGACCAATGCCTAACTTCGGATGACTACCATGTACTGTGATAGATTGCTCGTCTTGCTTTGCAACCCGATCCCGTTTCTTTGACGGCCCAATGTCGCGGAGTGAAGACCTGGAAGTGAGATTGATAGCGAACCGAAAAGGGGCTGGTGTGTCTCAGCCAAACCATGGCAGAGCTTCTAGAAGGGAAACACATGGCGTCACATGCATCACCTTACCCATCGTATAACCAACCTTGACCTCCTGGTGAGCAGACGCAGGGGTCACCCTTAGATATTGCCTCTAAACTCGATCTACGGTGAGGGGCAATCTTGGCTTTGGTTATTGATTGTGTCCTCCATGCTACCAGACCGGACATGTGAGCCCCCATCTCCATGTCGCAACAAGGCACGCGCCCACACCGCTCCGAAGTATTGGCCGGCAGTTCGGCCGTTTCACTACGCATTAATGGTGAGATGCCGCATGGTTGATGACCTCCCACGGCCAAGCCTTCCATCAGCCAACAACACACTTGGTGACTTCAAGACTTAGTGCCGCGACAGCCACCCCTGACCTCGCACATCGAAGATCGGCACTCTGCCGACCTACCTAAGCCTGTTATGTCAGGTAGCCATGGCTTCGCGAAAGCTTGGCGCATTCGGCGTGCGGCGTTGGCTAACCCTTGAATGTCAGGTAGCCCCTTCACATCTCACTCGAGGACCTTCATGGCAACGGGAGCACCCGCTCGCCTGCACGCGCCCCAGTTCATACCGGCTGAAGCGCCAAACCAGGAAGGTGTCTCGCTTCGGGCCTGCCGTTTTGTTCTACACTCATGGAGTAGGTACGTAAGTAAGGTAGGTACATTGTTGACTGTGGAGGCCCGAGGACCCTGCCGAAAGGCGAGAGCCCCCCCATCCGTAGGATGTCGAGATTTCGACTGCTATGATGTTATCACGCCCACCGCCTGGCACATCCCCCCGGGACCGGCCATGGCCCCATCCCGAGGCGGCCATTCTATCTGTCAAAAGCGGCAGGTCGCAAACTGATTGGGGGATGGGGATTTTGCGAGCACGGGGATGCCCCCTACAGAGCACAGTCTAGGTAGGTACCTAGTCAGCCTACTACATGTCTGAGACTCGGTGCCATGAAGATAAATATTACGGCCATGCCTCTCCCTCAGCCATGATGTTCCGTCATCAGCACCAAGCTCGATACCTCATCTAGCCCCTTCTCTCGGTCCAATCTCGTCAAGATGCTCTTCTCCGCCGCCCTCCTGGCTCTTCTTCCCGTTGCTGCTCTCGCGGCCCCGGCCACCGAGCCCGTCACCAAGCGCGCCCCGATTATTGCTGCCCGCACCGGCCAAGTCGTCCCCGGCAAGTATGTCATCAAGCTGAAGGAGGGCGCCAGCGACGATGCCCTCGAGGCCGCCATCGGCAAGCTCAAGAGCAAGCCCGACTTTGTTTACAAGAAGCAGCGCAAGTTCAAGGGCTTCGCCGGCAAGGTCGAGAGCGACGCTCTGGACGCGATTCGGGACTTGCCTGAGGTGAGTCCAGTCCCCGTCCTTGCCCGCAGCTTCACACTCGGCATCGTACCTACTGACCACGAACCACACAGGTCGAGTACGTTGAGGAGGAGGCCATCTTCACCATCAACGCGTATGTCTCGCAAACCGGTGCTCCCTGGGGCCTTGGCCGCATCTCGCGCAGGGCCAGGGGCTCCACCACGTACGTCTACGACGACAGCGCTGGTGCCGGTACCTGCTCGTACGTGATTGACACGGGCATCTACACTGGCCACTCGGTATGGCTCTCAAACACCTAGCGCTATGTGCACCATTCATGTTGCTGACTCTGGCTAGGACTTCGGCGGCCGCGCTACCTTTGCTGCCAACTTTGTCGACAACTCCAACACCGACGGCAATGGCCACGGCACCCACGTTGCCGGCACCATTGGCGGCACCAGATTCGGTGTTGCGAAGAGGACTCGCCTCTACGCCGTCAAGGTCCTCAGCGCTAACGGCTCCGGCACGACGTATGTCGCCCCTTTCAACCAGTTACCCCTGAAATGATAAAGTACAGCCCCTGACCTCAGCCACTCACAGCTCCGGTGTCGTCGCCGGCATCAACTTCGTTGCCGACGATGCGCCCAGGCGCAGCTGCCCCAACGGAGTCGTCGCCAACATGTCCCTGGGTGGCGGGTACTCGGCCGCCATCAACGCCGCCGCCGCTGCGCTCGTCGACGATGGCATCTTCCTAGCCGTCGCCGCCGGTAACGATAACCGCAACGCGGCCAGCTACTCGCCTGCGTCTGAGCCGTCAGTCTGCACCGTTGGCTCCACTGATAGCAGCGACCGCAAATCCAGCTTCTCCAACTACGGCGCTGTCGTCGATGTCCACGCCCCCGGCAGCAGCATTCAAAGCACCTGGATTGGCAGCAGCTCGGCCACCGTGAGTCTCGCGTTTCTCCGTCTCACCCTTGAGAGTGCATGTACTAAGAACCGCTTCAACCAGAACACCATCTCGGGCACCTCGATGGCCTCCCCCCACATCGCTGGCCTCGCCGCCTACCTCCTCGCTCTGCGCGGCCAGATGGCTCCTGAGGCCCTCTGCACCTACATCAGGAACACGGGCACCTCGAACGCCCTCACCGGCCTCCCCAGCGGCACCATCAACAGGCTTGCCTTCAACGGCAACCCCTCGGGCTAAAGGCCCAGGGGCTTGACGCACCCAGCAGTGGGAGCGCTGCCTGGACGAGATTGAATTGACTAAAAGGGGCAGGATAGGAGAAAGGACCGAGCTCGAGCAGAGCGGTACGACTGACTGGGTGTCTCTTGTTATGAGCAAGGGTGCCCAAGGGAAACGGGTTTCAGCTTCTTCTGTTCATATTTACAATGTGTATTTGCGAGGTTCCCCTGGGCGATTGGACTGGCCAGCCATCGCCCAACTTTTTATAGAGGAACCGAATGAGAACCGAAGTCATGATTTCACCAAAACTTGTCCTACTTGCCGCGGGATAAATTTGTCCTATGTACAGATGTACATGCCTTCGCCTTTGATTTTTGGAGATGCGCCCCTAAAACCAACACCCGCTTGGTGTAACGGTCCCAGGTGTATATTGCAACTAGCTGGTGACGATTTACGAGTACACTAAGCTTGAGGAAGAAAAGGAAAGACGAGACGTTCTAGCAGTTTGGAGGCTGCTTCATCGTTGAGTGAAGTGGCTCGAGCGCATTGGTAGAATGTTCGGTGTGCTGTGGGGCGTCTGGGAATAGCTTCATCCAGGGGTCAGGGTTGCCTGAGGGTTACCGAGGCCCACCTCGGGCACAGCCCGTTACACTTGGAAAGACAGAACATGATCAGATACTCGAATTCGACAGTAGTGCTAGGTAAGTACCTTACCTACCTAGGCACCTACGTTTTGAACACCCAGAACGAGACCTCTCGGGTTGGGGCTTCGAGTCCATCTACAGCGGGGATACAGGGTATGCCACATTCAGACAGCAAATGTGATAATTAACCCAATCCAGTGTGTCACCAGGGCTCCGACTCCGAGAGTCAGCTAAATTTTCGGGCAACCCATAATCTCATTAAGGTACTGTACATGTACGAACTGAAGCAAGCTCAAAAAAACCCAACCACAAAACGAGCCCAAGAAGAGCACCGGAAGGGCCCAGAAGACAACGAGCCACCACCCCACTTATCTCACACTCCAACCCTGAAGGAGCGCCAGAAACCAACTTCCAAGAGACAAGGGTATCAATCAGCATTGCGCACTCAGGGAGCTCCGACTACCCCCCCCGGAATGGTGCGGGAAACCATCTGTCTCATGAGACTAGGTGTGGCGCAGCAAGAGTGATGGCCAAGCTTGGTGGTTGTTTATTAGATTTACGGGCCGAGAAGTTCTTGAATGCTATGTTCGGCAACAGCGTGAGACCCGATTCTTTGGCATCTTTGGGTGGGACCGCCGGAGGGGTTGATGCAGAGCTTGGTGGCGATGCAGAGCTGGGCGTGTCGACCGTGGCCTTGACGGAGGCAGAATTGGGCGCGGCCTTGGCGGAAGACGCATCAGGAGATCCGTTGCTCTGAGTGCCTGTCGATGTCTGGGCGGGGAGTTGGGGCGTTGCCACGAGCACACTAGCCTTGGTCCAAACCTTGGTGTTGACCTTGGTGTTGGCCTTGGCACCTTGCCTCGTACCGCTGCTCGTCCGGACGCCGACAGAAGGCTGGACGACCATGATGACCGAGTGGCCGTCGTGGTATCCAGGCGGCGAATCACCGCCGTTAGCGCCTCGGGAAGACTGAGCATGGTGAGGTGTCTGTGCGTGGCACAGCTCGATATCGTCCCGGGAGGCGGTGAATGTCGTCTCTAACAGGTCGTGCAGGCCTCTCACCTGAGGCGTATCGTTGCGGCACCATAGCTGACACGAGAAGCGCAGGGTCGCATCAATCTCCTGCACCAACCGACGCTCGAGCTTCTCGATACCGGCCGAATCCTGGTCGCGGAGCAAAAACCGGGCTGGGCCTCGCAGGAACTTGTCCTTCAGCCTGCCCGCATACCTAAGTCGGGCCTCGGCGAGGTGGCGGCTCTCGTCGGTGTGAAGGATACTATCGGCCTCCATGCTCATGCCGCCTTCGACGAAGGACTTCATCAGCGAGTTGCGCCAGGCAATTGCGCTGCTGTCGCCGCCTCGCACTACCAGGAAATACGTCAGCGCATGTTTTCTAGGATGGAAGGAATGACACGGGTGGTGAATGCGAGACGTACTCTTGGATGAAAGTCGATACAAGCTCTCCATTGCTTGTCTTGAGGGGGCATCCTGGTCCAACGAGCCCGGGGCTGAGTCGGTGGAGACGCTGGGCGGCTGTATGGCGGTCACCAGCCGCGGGAGCTTGCGCGTATCTTGGGGCTCCGCCAGGGACTCGAGAGGTAAGACCATGGGCCGAGGTGATCTGACATCCCCCAGCGGGGCAGCGCTGAAGTTCCACATGGCTAAGTCCATTCGGAACCCGACTGGTGACACGGAGTTGAAGCGCGGCACGCTGGGGCTTTCCGGCTCGAGGGAGTTCTCCGAGACGGCGTCGAATACCCAGAACGGAGATGACAGTGTTTCCGATATGATGAAGTTGGTGAGCATTCCCTGGAGGAGAAGCCGGACTGCCCGAGTCCCATGGTTGCCGGCAGATGCCAGAAGCTCGCCAGGAAGGTCACCTTTATCGGTAAGGCGAACGAAATGCCGAACTCCGTCGCAAATATCCCGCAGTTGCAGGGGGTGGAGGCCAGATTGAAGTCGCTCTGAGTCTCGGTGGGCAAAGTCGTCGGCCCAGACACGCCAGGTCTTTGCCTTGGATGTAAACCACGACGAAATGATGTTGTCGTTCAAAACGGTGTCTCTGGACCGATCGCTTGCGATGCGAACCAGTTCTTCCTCCTGGCGGGCCAGCCTGGACTCGAGGGCCTTGATCCGTGCCTCAAAGACCTTTTCCCTGTTGACCAGCTCCTCTTTCCAGTGCTGCCGCCGAGTATCATGCCGCTTCTGGTTCGAGGCTAGCCTGCGGGCCAGCTCTTGGTTGTCGTTGAGCAGGTCTCGCTCGGTCCGTTGCAAGGCGGCGATGCGCTGGTGGAGGCTGCGGTTCTCCTTGGCGAGCTCGTCCATGGGATTTGGTGGGCTCATGGAGCGAAGGAATCTCTGAACCTTCTCGTTCACATCTTGGCTGGCGGGGCTGAGCTCCCCGCGCTGGACTGAATGCGGCCTGCTTTCCGAGTGTGACCTGCCGGGCGCCGGGGAGTTGCTGCGCGCAGTACGGACACCAACAGGACTCGCGTCCGAGGGTCCTGAGCGGGATCTAAATCGACTGTAGGACTGGATGAGGTTGTTGGTGATGGCCGCCGCGGAGGGGGCCGCATCCCTGTTAGCATCGCCGTACTCGGCGGCAACAGAGCTCGGGGTTTCTGGCGGCGGAACTGGGTGAGATGTGACCGGGAGGAGGTGACTGAGACCGTGACCGGGCTCATCAGCGGGTTCTGAGGGACTCCGGTAGTTTCTCAGTGGCAGATCCGAACTTTGCTGGCTTGTCATCGTTGACCCTGTCAGGGCAGCCGTGGAGGGGTCGATTGCGGCGGGGGGAGGAGAGCGAGCCATGGTGGCTTCTGAGCTGCCCGACTTGACGCAACTGAGTGTTGTGTTGCTACTCCAGAATCACCTCGAACGAGCGACTTCAGCGTTCGGGCGAGGAACAAGTAGGCAGGAACTCAACATTGAACTTGACGCTGATGACCGGGCAGGGACTGGCCGGTGCGCGGGTGTCGGGATATATCTCGCTGTTTGGCCATACCGATGTTTGCTCGTTGGCAAGCCCCCTTTTTCTTGGATCGGAAACCGTCTTGCTGGAAAAGCGCGCCACTGTGCCCGGCGTGATGGTGGGTACTCTGCAAGGGAAGCTTGGAGCCTGTTCTGCCTCCGGTCTGCCAACATGCCAGGCTTTGGGTAGGGGCCGTAAGGCTTGCGGGCGGGTGAAAGCGCTTGGAGCTGCTTCTGGCGTCTAAGGCACACCCTTGGTTGGCTGCACGGTGCCATCCGATCCCCGCCATGGCGAAAGGGTTTTGCCAGCCGTGAGGCATGCCGCTTGTGAAGCCGCATGGGTCCCAGTGTGACGGGGGTGCGCCATCACTGTGCCGTGCCAGCCGTGCGGTCGGCATCTTCTGGCGGCTGCCGTGGGCGCTTAATGTGAGAGAACTGTCGGGGTGGGCCAATGAGACAGCGAGACGCCTGCTGGGCTCGCGTTTCAGGCCACGCGCTTGAGCCGTCCCCCGCATTCCCTCCTTCTTCGATTTGCTTTTGTCCCGCTGTCATTCTGAAATCATCGATTCCCAAAGGACGGTAGCTCGGGGGAGCGATCCGGGAAGCAGGTCGCCTGTACTTTACAAACACAGCAAAGAGGATGAGGTACTAATGTTATGGCGACGAGCGATTATGTGGTTGAGGCACAGTGCCACTCGGCCCGAGAGTAAATCCGCCGCAGCCGACCTTGAAAGCCGATGGTAGCCGGATGCGCCACTCGGCATAAGAGGAACCCAACCCTCACCTGCACTTCATGGCTCAATGGCACAGGATGCTGGTAGGTATCACGGCAGCTCAAGTCAGTCACTACTTTGTCACAATTCACTGATCTATTACCATGGGTAGCTCTATGGACGCTATGTTTGATCTGGATCTTGATGCTGATCCTCGCGAGCTCGCGTTTCGGGCCGGCAAGTGACGAAAGTGGGGTTATGCAGATAAGCAAGAGCAAGATGACGGCGGCTCGGCCGACTTAAGGTGCCTGCTCCGTACATACCTTCCTGCTACGATCGATCGTACCCCTCACAGAAGTTAGGTTGTCTTCGACTTCAATGCCCCGCACTCCCTTCTTCCTCTCTCCCAATTCGATCCTTTCAAGTCGTACCGTTCTTTCCTACCCGAGGCGATCTCTGCTGGTCGACCGTGTCGCGTGCCAGAGCCTAGCCGTCGTCGCGAGATCGCGCCCGTACCTTACCGACGCCATCCGCACCCACCAAGCCCGCAAAATGGCGCCCCAGCTCGACAGCTACTTCCAAAAGGTGGACGCCTTGTCCAACTCGTTTATTGAGCGCCTGCGCCAGGCCGTCGCCATCCCCTCCATCTCATCCGAAGCCGCCCGCCGCCCGGATGTCGTCCGCATGGGCCACTTCCTGGCCGACGAGTTGACCAAGCTCGGCGCCTCGGTCGAGCTGCGGCCCTTGGGCAAGCAGGATGGCACCGACCTCGACCTACCCCCTGTCGTGCTGGCGCGCTATGGCAGCGACAAGAACAAGCGGACCATTCTCGTCTATGGGCACTACGACGTACAGCCGGCCGAGAAGAGCGATGGCTGGGACACAGAGCCGTTCGAGTTGACGGTCAAGGAGGACGGGCGCATGTGCGGCCGTGGATCGACCGACGACAAAGGTCCCGTTCTCGGTTGGCTGAGTGCTATCGAGGCCCACCAGGCTGCCGGGATCGAGTTCCCTGTCAACCTGCTCATGTGCTTCGAGGGCATGGAGGAGTACGGGTCAGACGGCCTGGACGACCTCGTCAACGCCGAGGGCAAGAAGTACTTTGCCGATGCCGATGCCGTTTGCATCAGCGACAACTACTGGCTCGGCACCGAGAAGCCTTGCTTGACGTACGGCCTGCGCGGGTGCAACTACTACAGCATCGAGGTCTCGGGCCCGGGTGCTGACCTCCACAGCGGCGTTTTTGGCGGCACCGCGCAGGAACCCATGACGGATCTAGTGCGTATCATGGCCTCGCTCGTCGACACGGACGGCAAGATCTTGATCCCGGGCATCGCCGAGCAGGTGACGCCTGTCACGGCTGAGGAAGAGGGTCTCTACGAGGGGATCGCCTTCACCATGGACACGCTCCATGCCTCTCTTGGGAGCAAGACGACCATCTTTGAAGACAAGAAGCGCACCTTGATGGCCCGGTGGCGGTACCCCTCGCTCTCGCTGCACGGTATTGAGGGTGCCTTCTCCGCCCCTGGTGCCAAGACGGTCATCCCGGCCAGGGTCATCGGCAAGTTCTCGATCCGGTCGGTGCCCAACATGGACATCGACAAGACCAACGAGGCCGTCTTCCGGTACGTCAAGGAGGTTCACAAGAAGCTGGGTTCCAAGAACAGCATGAAGGTGTACCCCCAGCACTGCGGCAAGTGGTGGGTTGCTAGCCCCAACCACTGGAATTTCTCAGCCGCGGCCAAGGCGACGGAGCGCGTCTGGGGCGTCAAGCCCGACTTCACCCGCGAGGGCGGCAGCATTCCTATCACGCTCACCTTTGAGGAGGCGACGGGCAAGAACGTGCTTCTCCTGCCAATGGGCAGCTCTACCGACGGCGCCCACTCCATCAACGAGAAGCTTGACAAGCGGAACTACATTGAGGGCATCAAGCTGCTGGGCGCATACCTGCACTACGTTGCCGAGGAGCCCATGAACTAGACGTGTCACTAGAGGGGTGTACAGAATAGCAGGAACTCAATCCATACCAAGGAGTGTATTTGCAGGACATCCCTGAGTTGCACATATACATCTCCGATCCTATGCCCACCTTCAGTCCACAGTTATCCCTGGGTATCAATGTTGCCTGCCGTCCCTATCCCAGTCTGAGCCTGTCTCCATTCGTGTCCTGAACGCCACCGATAATAAGAGAACCACCCTTGGTGAAAGTACCCAAGGGCAGAGAGCATTAGTGGCCGGTCTGCCGCCGCCAAAGAGAAAGGAACCGAAAGTATCCGAATCGACATCCGGGGTTAAAGTCGAAGACAAAACCAGGCGCCTCCAAATAGATAACCACCGACCAAGAAGATGGGAGGCCGTCCGTCGAAGTTCAAAGATCATCAGCCCGTTCGACTCTTCCGCCGCCGTGCCACTACCTGAGCGTCCCATACGCCCGCAAACATATCCTCGCACTCATCTTCATCCTCCGAGTCAAACACCACCACGCCGTCTTCCTCGTCGTCCCCTTCATCCCTCGCTTTCTTATTACCATCATAGCCCCACGATCCACGACCTGGCGCGCCGACCTCGTAGTGACCATCAAGACCCATGTTGTCCATGTCCAAGCCCTCGACATCGACATCCTCCCAGCAGCGGAACCCCACCACCCTCCTCGTCTCGAGGATGAACATGCCCACCTTGTACCGCTGCGCGGGCTCTGCCGTGTCCAGGTACTTCCACCCGAGCACGGCGCCGCACCCGAGGCAGTAGATGTCTGCTACCACGTGGGCGCCAGTCACCAAGCGGCGCGTCTCGGAGCGGCCTACGCGGATGTTGACCAGGTCTTTGTGTGCACCGCCATTTATATCCGTATTCGTACTATCTGTATGCCGTTTTGCGCCCGTCGATGATAGTGATGCCGACGAGTCGGGCAGGGGAGGAGGCGGAGGAGAGACGAGGTATGCGCGGCCGTGGCGGCCTGTGAAGCCCTTGCTGACGATCTGGGAGAGGAGGGCTAGGTCGGTGGAACAGCTGGTGCAGCGGAGGGTGGGGGGTTGGGCGCGGGAGAGACGGCGGGGCGGGGTGGAAGGAGAGATCGGTGACGTTGGCGAGGTGGAGAGCGAGGGGGCGGTGCTGCCGGGTGAGGAGGGCTCGCCTGAGCCTGACGGCGGCGGCAGCTCGTAGATGCCGCGTCGGCGGAAGGGGATGCGGAGCGAGGGGAGCAGGTAGACCGGGAAGGAGGGCTGGGGGGTGCTGCTCGGTTCCGCCTTCGCGCTGGGGCGGCGGAGAGACAAGACCTCTCCAAACATGCCGACGACTGTGTGTACCTTGAGAGCTTGCGTGTCAAGTAGAACTGAGTGAAGCTGAAGCATGAGAGAACCTTCCAACCACTGCAGTGTGGATGTCCAGTGCCCGTATAAGCGAAGTGAAGTGTCTCGGAGCGAAACCACACAGCTCTGCAGCGGTGAAACAAGGTTGAGATCACTGCTCAATCAGTGTTCGCCCAGTGTTGATCAACACTGGTCTCCCGGAGCACTCGGAGCGACCAATCTCTGTGTCAGTCAGTCAGTCGCCTGACCTTCTGAGACGCTGGAGGATGGACCACATTTGCTGTGTAAGGTAAAGTCGTTTGCAGCCGGGCCTGACGGCCAGAGACGTCGAAAAATCATTGGATCAGGCTTTCGCATCACTGTCCTCAGTAAGTGTTGACGCAATGACATGATTTGATGCCGGCTCGGGCACCTGATGACACCCCCCGCATCGTCTGCTTTGTGAGCAATGAAATGCTCTTATCGAAGCCGCTGCTGGGTGCAGGTGACGTGAATCTGCGGTGCAACTGCGGGGCACCCCTCAATGCCGGGCCGTGTCCGGCTCCGGAGGTCCTTTCCCGATGGCTTTGTGGCTCCACGGGCGAGGCGGGCTGCCGTGTCTATCCGCAGTGGCAACCCTGAACCTCTTGGTCAACTGCAGGGATATCGTTGAAACCACATGTAGAGAAGCGAGGCGTTGAGCGTGTCCATGATTATATCTCCAAGATGAGCAGCCAACACAAGCCGCCGGCAAAGCTCGTGGAGGTACACAACCGGGTAGCTCCAAGGCGGACATGACGCCGCGGAGCCGGTTCACTGCGGCCCGAAGCATGAATCATCGCCCGGCCCCAGTCAACTCGGACATACAGATCACGGTGGATTGATGAATCGTCTTCCCTCCCCTCTAGGGAATCCGCCGTTCAAACGCAACCTGCAAAACGCTGCGGCCTGTTCTAGCCGATTTCGTAAACCTTTGAGAAAACGGAAAGCAGCGGCAACAAACGAACAATAAATCAACCACCCGCTCATGTACCTGCTGAAACGTAAGCGGTACTCGACAGGCTCAGTACGGAGCGAATTTCATGTGGCGATCCGGGGAGCTAGAAGGCGGTGTTCTTCCCTGCCTGCATGAGCTGGGTACTCCATACCTGACGATCATGGCTGTCCGACCACATAAACCGGTCTATGTACTTTTAGCGAAACAGTCTGAGACAGTATATGTTCGAGGCGTACCGGTATTCAGCGGTCGGTCCGTAATTGACGGATACCACATAGTTATGATGAATATTGTCGGTTTGTTTGACTCGCTCTGACTCGCAATTGATGAAGTTCTCTCGAAAGTTCCAGATCCGGCTGAGCCCGTGGATCCGTGTGCCGCTGATCCGTCGGGCTTTGAAACGTGAGCCGCAGAGCGTCTTGGTTGGTTGCAGGCCGGCCATTGCCCCATTTTTGAATGCTCCACGTGACGTCTGACCGCTTAGACCCTTCCGTTTGTCCCATTTCAGGTTGTGGCGGCCTCGAGAATTTCCTCAAATCTTTCGGTTTGCACATTGTCAGGCCATTGAACCAGCATCGCATCGCAAACCAACAGCAGTCAGCCCGATCTCAAGATCAACTATATTGAAAGAACAACCATTCCGATTGAAAGAACAACCTACCATCTTGCGATCGCACGAGCAGACCCGAAATCCGCGAGCTATCCATCTAGATATCTCAATCCGATCCCGAAGCATTTCTCCCAATCCAACACCCTGGCACCCCACAACAATGGCGCCCATGAAATCACCCAAATCCAGTCATAGTAGTAGTAATTGTGGCGAGGGCATTGTCAGCCAGGCCAATATCCTCGCCAGCTGCTACGTTGTCGACTCGGCCACGGCCTCGCTCCGGGGCCTCCACTACTGCACTACCGGGCTCGGAGGGGCCGAGTGGTATTCCTGAGGTCCCTTCGACGGGACTTCCATCGCCGCCATCAAGCCCCCCCCTCGCGGCCCTCACGACGACCAACCGGCTCGCGCTGACCCCCAAGGCGAGGTCATCATCATCGCGTGCCGCCGCCGTTGGTCGCACCGGCTCGGGCCCTGCTTCTCCGTCGGAGAACAGTGCCTGGCATCGCCGTCGAGGGGGGGCAACACTGCGCATCAGGGAAGAATGTGAGAGGTTCTTTTGCGAGACGCTGCGCGCCATGTTTCTGGGTGAGAGGAACGCGGCGATGCACGGCTCCGGCCTGGCCAGTGTTTATCACGACAATTACAGCCACAATATCAGCAACAGCCGAAACGACGGACATGCCCGGGCTATGGGGCAGCACGGCCAGTTGACGCCGCCCGACGACTATCCCATCGCGGATGCAACGAGGATGGGGAATTGCCGAGGCTTCGGTGTTAGTGGCCGCGGCGGCATCCACGGCTGGCTGGAAATCTGGGACTATGCAGGTGCTTCCAGCTTCCGCGGCTTCGTAGCGGAAGATGCCCGCCAAGGAACCAAGTCGCTGTTCGTCTTTTTCGATGCGCATTCCATCACTCGCGACTTGAAGCAGGCGTACGTCTCTCTCTCTTTCTCTACTCTCTAGCAGGTCGCATGAATACCGACTAATATTGTGCAGCCTCGTCGCGCTCATCGAGTTGGCCGAGGGCCCGTTTGTTTGCTCCCACATGGTTATCTGCGTTGAGCGGTCGATTGCCGAGGAGGAAATACATGGATTGACAAAGGGGCTGCAGTGGGCTGGTTTTTCGCTCACCACGCTTGATTTCTGGACTGAGAGATTCGACGTTCTGAGCAATAGGTGGTTATTCATGGGAATGGAGGTTTAGGCGTACGAGGCGCGATGGCTTCTGGGATTCTTTTCATTCAACGACAATTTGGTAGCGTTCGTCACCGCAGTTTGATCCTCAGCATCTTTCTGTGTCTGTTAACGGTCAGGTGTTGCGTCTGCATCGCGTTTACATGGTCGGGGCATTCGTTTGGTTTCTATTCATGGTATCTGCAGCGAAATTCGAGAAGATCCGCCCCGGTCTACTTTACGAGTTGTTTGTGTTGTGCAAATGCCATCATAACACACCCTCAAACTTGCGGGCCGGCAGCCCATTCTCACCGAGGTGGTCCTTTACTTGTTGCACAGTGTACTCGCCCCTGTGGAACATGCCCGCGCCCAGAGCCGCGTCCGTGGTCGTCTCCTGGAAGACGTCGAAGAAGTGTCCCGGATTGCCGGCGCCGCTGCTGGCGATGACTGGTATCCTGATGGCCCCTTTCACCTGCCTAATCAACTCGAGATCGAAACCGCTGTTGGTGCCGTCCTTGTCGATGCAGTTGAGCAGGATCTCGCCAGTGCCCATTGCCTCGACGGCCTGCGTGAGCTCGACAACGTCCAAATCCCTCGTTTCCCGGCCGCCCTTGATGGTGCATGCGTACCAGCAGTACTCTTCCCCCTTTGGCCCTGGATACTTCGTATTGACGGTGGCGTGGCGCGTGGCGTCCTGCTTGGGAACATAGACCCTCTTGGGATCCACGCTGACAACAACTGCCTGGTTGCCGTACGCCTTGCTGATCTGTTCAATGGCCGTATTGCCGTACAGCACCTTTCCGCCCTGGTAGTATTCCTCTGCAGAAATTACTGCATCGCTGCCAATCGACACCTTGTCCGCTCCGCTCTTGAAGTACATCGTCGCAATTTCGAGCGCCGAAATTTTTGTCCCGTCCACGTCCACCGTATCGCGGATACCGCCGCCGACCGTCAGGGGCACAAACACCGTCTCTGATGTCCTCCGCAGGATCTCCAGCATGGGCAGGTCGGCCACCGGGCAGTCGCGGAAGGACGTGATGTTGAGGAAGGTGACTTCGTCCGCGCCCTGCTCGTAGTATTTCTTGGCCATCTCGACCGGCTTGCCCAGGTTGCGAACCGACCGATCCTCTGACTTCTCCCGCACGTCGTATTGGTCGCCCTTGGTCACCACGAGGTCTCCTTGGTCGTTTGCCCGCACGTCGAGGCAGGCGATCACACGCCTGGTCAGCCCCTCGCGCGCGATCATCTCGTCTACGCCGCCGCCGTCCACACCGTGGGGAACGTGCTCGGCCAGGGCCTGGGCTCCGGAGCCGTCGCAGAACGCGCGGAGCACCCTGAGCCCGGCGACGCCGCTCTTTTCGGGGTGGAACTGTGTCGCAAAGACATTTCCCTTGGCGACGGCGCCGACAAAGGTCTCGCTGCCGTATGTGCCCGTCGCGACGGCCCAGCCAAGCTCTTCCAGCTCCCCCTTCTTGTACGGGTACTTGTACGAGTGGACGTAGTAGTACTTGGAGTCTTGGCGCAGGTCGTACAGGGTCGGATTCGTCGGGCAGGAGGCGTTGTTCCAGCCGATGTGGGGGACGGACTTGGCCGCGTCGTCGAAGCGGTCGAGCGCGCCGGGGAGGACGCCGAGGCCGGGGCAGTCTGGGTCTTCGGCGGATGCGGAGAAAAAGGCTTGCAAGCCGACGCAGATACCCATGAAGGGTTTCCCGGCGTCGATGTGGGCGCGCAGGGCAGGGAGGTAGCCGGCCGAGGAGAGCTGGGAGAGGCAGTGGCCGAAGTGACCTACGCCTGGGAGGATGAGTTTCTGGGGCAGGGAAGCTATGTTAGAGAACCCTTCACTCGAGCGAATTGCTGGCCAGGTCGCTTGTCCGTACCTCTGCATTGGCGACGTCTTCTGGTGTTCGGACCCAGTCGACCTCGTAGCCAATCTTCTCAATGGCATTCACGAGACTGCGCACATTGCCGGCGACGTAGTCGAGGAGGTGGACTTTGGACATTTTGACGGTCCTTGTCTGCTATCGGGATATGAGGGGCAACCCAGAGCCTCTTGTTTGTGACAAGAGCTTTGACTTTGGGGACCCGGGGCAGCGGAATGAGTCAATGGCTGCCAATCTTGAAGATCAGGGCAACTTCCGGTGTCGCTACTGATCATGGCGGGGCATCGTCGGATGCAGGCTAGAAATACTATGTAATCTGTACGGAGGTTATTCTGTACAGGCAAAAGCTTTCAAAGTGGGCCAGGTACCGGCAAGGGTCACGGTCAGGGGCCCACTCTCCCTTCCAATGTATCAACGCGTCACGCGTAGCCGTCAATTCAGAAAGGAATATACCTTGAAGCCGCTCATTGCGGGTAAGATCAGGGTTCTTGAACCGCTGGCCAGGTGGTGTAAAGGGGGGCTCTGAAGCCATTGCAAAGGTGGTGTTTTTGCTGAATTGACGGCCGCGCGCGACGCGTTGGTACATTGGAAGGGAGAGTGGGCCCCTGACCGTAACCCTTGCCGGTACCTGACCCCCTTTGAAAACTTCTGCCTGTAACCTCCGTAGCTATTGAGCGTATTCATTTTCCCAGCGGTCTCGGCGAGACCCGGTTGGTAAAAAGAAACCCCAGAAGAGTGGGGCTGGTCAGGTGAGACATTCAGACCGTTTGGTCGTTGCGCCAAACCAAACGATCCGGCGCCTCCGGTGAGTACACCGGATACTGCTTGAAAGAGCAGTAGGACGAAGCAGCAGACCTTCCCGTGGTGT
>MU863626.1:115804-146432 GCA_033575675.1 Parathielavia hyrcaniae
GTGTCGCCAAAGAGCCGCTTTGACGTACGACTGTCTGAATCTCCTTCGGCGCGAGGCCAGCATCTGAGAGTGCTGCTGATTGTGATATGCCGCCAGAGAGCTGTCGGTGAACGGGGTGCGCAGACGGGTGTAGGCTTGGCTCGTGGTTGTGGACAGCGAAGCGTGCTTCGGGGCGGTGCTTCAGAGTCCAGCCTTCGCTAGACTCCTTGGCGAGGACCGAAAAGGGGCAATTCGTCATACGAGTAGTCGTTCTTCTCTTTCCCTCGCGTAAGTCGTCTAGAGAAGGTGGTCGGCGGCTGCGATCGCATGCGAAGTAGACTCTCAGGAAGCCAGTTGACTCGCGTATTGACCTCTGGGTTATGAAGGCGTAGCCTCGAGGCTCTGCGTACGAGTTAATTGACTTGAATAGGGCGTCGCGTGACTCGAAAAAGTCCTCGGGAGGAAGGCAGTCGTCTGGGAAGGTTGCCATTGTAGTGATGTTGGGCGTTGATCTTAGTGATGATCTTTGGTGTTGAGAGTGTCTTGGTGGTGCGGGGCAATGCTGCGTTAGATGCATTTTTTGGGGACTTACGTAAGTAATGTTAATTACGTAAGCGCACAGGAGTGTGCGTCTAGTGGGAGCCACGTAAGTAATGTTAATTACGTAAGCGCACAGGAGTGTGCGTCTAGTGGGAGCCCATGGCCCTTTAGGCTTAGCGCCTCCGGGCGGAATAAATATCCATCCATCCATCCATCCAAACGATCCGGCAAGTAACACTATTTCACGATCCTCCGATTCATGAGAGATATCGCTCGGGATTTATAATCGTATTTCTTTATGCGATGTAGTGTCGCCAACTTGTGCTCATCATACTCGATGGTAGAATCTGGACTTCAGACGTCGCGACAATCCCCTCTGACGACTGTGTCGGAAAGCCGGCCGAAAAATGTGACATGGTAAAACTCGTCTGAATTCGGGGCGGCGCGGGACCATGGATGACATCCAGGACATGGGAGTCGAGGTCAGCACCGTGGGGACTATCGTGCAGTATGCTCTCCAAGCCAGCGCTCTGACCAAAACAAAGTCAAACCCGAGGTCAAATAGGTACCTTGTTAGGTAGGTATGGTATCTTAATGGAAGCCTGGGCCTTCGTGCGTGACAGGCAGCTCTTTCCAAGTCGTCGGCCTGGCCGAACCCTCCTTCCTCTCACGGCTGGCGTCTTCGCTTCGGCCAAGCAGCCGGGGCGGTAAAGTATCCGCTCAACGGTAAGTCCGAGTCTTTTTTGAGCATCTTTGATAGCTTCTGCTCGACGTCTTTCGACCTGATCCGTCTGTGTCCCATCTCCTCTTCCACAACCAGCATGTCTTCCTTGACAAGCACTAAGAAGTCGTGTATGAACTCGGTACATTTTGGATGCGAGTGCAGCTCATCGATAAACTAAAGACTCGAGATTGTCAGTTAGGTAACATAGCCGAGACGGGAAGGGCGGGCTAGCCAAGACGAGTAGTTGATTTGGTAGAGAACAGAAGCGGGAGCAGATGAAACGCACAGGAGGAGGATGAGTAGAAGAAGAGGGAGGACGGTGAAAGGGACGAGTGCTGACCTGGTGTACAGACTCCTTGACCTCGGCACTGGGAGGTCCAGTAGGGTTCTCCTTGACAGAGAAGAAGGTGCCGGTGTTGAACTTGTAAAACAAGTTGTCCGGCGCAAGCCGCCTGTCCAGGAATTCTTGAACGTACGGCCAGCCGCCGAGGTACCAGGTGAGAAACTCGAGGTAGATACATGCGAGCCCCCAGATATCGTACGACGTTCCGATGATGGCATTCGTTACTGGTAGGTACGCCTCCGGGGGCTGGTACATCCGGGAGGCCGGTATGCCCATCCTACGGGGGACACTGTCTTGAATGTTGAATTCTGCGGCGCCGAAGTCGGTAATCTTCAAGATGCTTTGCCGGTAGTCTTTCTTGCCGGCTGGGCCGGGAAACCAGAGTATGTTTTCCGGCTTGATGTCTCCGTGACGACAAAACAGGAGTCTTGGCGAGTCTTGTTTCTCCTTTTGGTGTTCGCCGAGCAGAGATGTGCGTCTTGCTTGGGAAGGCCCCGCGAAAGCCATGGCCTCGAGCTCTAGATTGGAATCTGTCGATGTCCTCCTGTATCGGTGGATCTTGGCTAATCCTTCCGCCAGACCACGGCACTGCTCGGCGATCCAGCGTCCAGTCACTCCAGTGCCCTCCAGCTCATCAGTGCCCTCCCGCTCATCACGCTTCGGCGTCGTGATTTCCCAAAATCCAAAAATATCGGCCTCGGCCCAAGGAAACATGAGATAATAGTGGCCCTGATACTGATAACTTGCCAGGAGAGTGATCAAATGCTTCGAGTCCTGAGGGTCCCTGCTGACGCGTTTGAGGATCTCGACCTCCCTTTTGAAGTCTGCTTTATTCTTCGACACCAAGTGCTTGACGGCAAATACGTTCCTTTCCGATTCTTCGGCCTGGCACTTCATCGGCATGATTAGCGTGTGCTATCGGGGCCACTGGTATAATTAGGGTCTTACAGCAAAGTGAGCAAAGTCGTGATGGTCAGGGTGTATTTCTGCTTTATACACGCTGCTGAACCCGCCCTGGCCGAGCCTTTTCCAGCTCAGGAATGGCATGATGACTTGGTGGTCACGGATCAAGTAGTGCGGCACCTTCTTCGGGTTTCTAAGGTCGCGCGCAAAAAAGGGGGCGAGAACGGCCCATTGTCTCTCCTCGAATTTCCGAAGCGTGACCTGCCTCCAGGTGTCGAAGCAGTGAAGGTGAGTGTCGGGGTCTTTGCGCCGGCGCAGTTCCCAGCGCTTGAACGGCTTTGTGTTGGCTGTGGCTTCTGACCAGACCAGGGGCAGATCCGCATCGCAGACGCCTTCCTTCACGAACTTCCTGATTCTGGATGGACGTTCGATTAGGAGCAGTATGGCCATGATTTTTTGGAATCGCTTCTCTCTTGATGCCTGATGCTGCTGCGCAACGTATGAATCCCTGTAGGCGGGCCAGCTTGGGTTGCCGATGGGGCATATCTTCAGGGCGAGTTTCTCAGGGGGTTCGTGGCTGGTCTGACCCAGCGCCTGAAGGCGGCTGAGAAGAGACGCGTCGCACTTGACGAGCTCCTTCCTTACCGAGTCCTTGTTAACAAGCCGCTGCAGCTGTCCTCTAGGGAGAAAGCCCGGTCTGTGGGGATTGCTACCCGAGATGACGCGGTTTAGATGGGACACAAGGGGGCTTGGGTCAAGATCTGCAGGGGAGGGATCAGAGTTTGTCCGCGCTTGTCGTAGCGTTTCGCCGAGATCCGTGATCACGCTGGGCTCGGGGGCGAATGGGGAAGCGGTAAGGTTTGTTGGCAAGCTCTCCCCGTATATTGCAGCTGTAGCAGCGGGCGAGACAGCGCTGGTGCCGCCATGCCGTCCACGCCGTCCATGATGTCTGGGTCTGCTTCCCTGCTATATTGGATTGTCAACACCTAACACGACGCCGGAATACGTACCACGATCACTCAAGACATACTATCACGTACTTCTGAGTTCTCGTCGGTCTCCTCCAATGACAATTCTGCCGTGTGTAACTCCAACCCAGTCTTGCTGTGAGATTGATCAATGGCTTCAATGCTCAGATCGGGTAACACAGGGTGTTGCCGCCCGAGTAGCAAGTCCGCGGGTTCTGGAGTGGCAGTCGCCGAAGGGAAAGGTCCTTCTACTTCGTCCACTGACACAACGATATTCTGCTGATGTGACGACGGACGGGTGACGAGGGGAGCTTCGAACCCGGCTCCGATACCCAAGAGCCCGTTGTTGTCGATGGCACCACTGTTTGAGGCTTTGAGCCCAACTGTACGTGGCATGTTATTGTTTCCATTAGGCTGCAAACACGCCCGTGGGTCTGCCTCTCCGGCCGAGGGCCCAATGAGGGTCGGTTCATGGTCCGCCATGACGGTATTGGAGAGCATTCGCTGAGCTGCAGTCGACTGGCGTCTTTGGCGGCATGCTGGCACCAAATAATACTTCCAGTAGGGATCCCCCTGAGGTATTGTGGTAGGCTCCCAGGGGTCGCGAAGCTCGGCTGACCAGACTCGTCAGATAAGCAAGCTCGCTCGGGGGTACCTAATTAATCAATTAATGCAGGAAATCCAGCCTAGGATTCGTGCATGGCTCGTAGATAGAAACACACCCGCCGGTGCGAGGGAGGCTCAGCTGCGCCACCACCTGTGGGCTGCGGGTGACTGGACACGGCCGCGACGGCTGGGCCGCCGAAACACTGGGCGGGACACACGCTTGCTTTTGGCCTTTGTGACGGCGCGAGGCAGACTGTGGGTGGGGAGAAAGAAGGCCAAATCCCCAGTGCCGCAAGCAGACAACATATATGCTCAAGTTGCAGTCTAACCCTCGTTCATGCTCACCTTCTCCATGACTTCAGTCAACCACCCTCGTGCTCCCTCTCGACTACACTGTCTTTCGTTCAACACAACACCAGCGATGCCTACTCGGACGACGACCCCTACGCTGGCACTGGGTACGCCGACCTCGAGCACACACCGACGCACGTCTACCTCAAGCCAGCCAGAGCAAGACATCAACCTGCAAAGTGTTGACCCTAAGAAGCTGACGGACAAACTACAAGGCTTATTTGGCGAATCCGACTGGGAGGTTGATGTGAGAGAAAGCGCTCGTCTTCGTGTCTCACGTCGTTCGAGTGTTGCTAACCTGAATATTCTTGGGCAGATGAGGCATACCGTTTACCGCATTCGTGCCCCCAGGCCCCTCTCAGAGGTACTCTTGTGATTCCTTGGTTCTCCAGCCAATGATGCTGACTAGTGGGCGGGCTTCAGTGCGAAATCCATGATTGCCGCGTGATCTGGGACGGGCCGCAGAGTCAGCACCCGAGCCAAACGCCAACAAGGAGGTGGCGTGTCTGGGGGCTGTTCAGTCGCTTCAGCTGAGTGGCTTAGCCGAGGTCACGGTGCTGTGCCGCAGTCGCAGCAAAGAAACCCAACCACTTGTTGAGTCGGCCTCGAGTCTTGTCTGCATTATCAACACTGGAACCGCCAGTGGCACATCCCACCACACAAGTTTCCTACCTACCTGTACCTTAGATACCTTATGTAGGTACCTTGCAAAGGGTCCTTACTTACCTGTAGGCTTTCCTACTATGGTATATGCCCCTACCACCAAGCTGTCTCCATTACCGCGAGAAGCTCTACTCTCCGCGGGGACAATCAAGTGGGAAGGTCGGGGGGCAGACACGAGGCTCTCAGTCCCACGGATGGGCGTGTGATGGGCGTGCAGCATGCGAGTCCTAAAAAGGGCTTGAGCGGCTGGTGAGGGGAAGATGCGCCGGGGGGGGGGGCGGCGGCGCGCGCACCAATATGCAGGGTGGCCTTCTTGCCTGCGACGGCCTGCATGATTTATGCCGCCTCTCGAGCGGCATACCGGGAGGAGGGCGGTTGGCGGGGCACGATAAGACAGGGCTGCCAGTTGCGGCTCTGCTGGTGGTTGTCGTTGTTGCCGAGACTCGGGATCCTGTTATTACCTTACTATTGCGCTCGAATATCCACATGTACGGATCCGTACTTGCTAGAGTATCTTGAGCCCCAACCCTTTGCTTACAATTCATCCAGAGTGCTCGAACCAGACAGCAACCCTTGAGCCCCCTGGCACTCACTCTGCTCCATCATGGCGGACCATGTTATGGACCTGGCCGACCAGATATTGAACTGTGAGTTGCACAGCGAATTCAACAACAGCAGCCACATCTTCGTTCCTGAGGGGATTACAACTGATGTGAGTCATGTCATGTCTAAGGAGGCCATCCGCCGGACGCTTGAACGTGGCTACCACGGCCCGCCAGAGCATCTCGACAACTTGGTGCACTTCATTCATTCCCGAGCCAAGAAACTGTTCGCCATCGCAATCACATACGTTACGCTTGAAAAGGACCTTCTCCGAGAAGCCATGGAGCTTTTCAAGTTGGCTCCCAATGGCGGCTTCACCGATGAGGACTTGCCGGTGAAACCGCAACAACGCGGAGAACAACACATTCTGGCGTCAATCAACGGAAAATCCTGCCCGCCTTTCTGGACCGCCACGAAGATAAATTTATTCTGCATCAGCCAGTGGAAGGTTCTGGCCCCAGTACTCTCCGTCGCAACCGAGCGCCAGTATAACCACGACTTTGAACTCGGCCGCATTCTCCCTTTCACCAAGCGCTACGAGGCCGAGGGCGACAGGGGGGCATTCGGCCAGGTGCACAAGTACGAGATCCATCCGGACCACCTCGTCGATGCGGAACACAGGGTGCGGTACCAGTATGTCGCTGTCAAAGGGATCCAGCCGAGGAACGAGCAAGACCGGCAAGCCATGATCAGGGGCTGGGAGCACGAGGCAAGCATCTTGCAGAAGATGAACGCGCTGCGCCAGGAGCACATTGTCCGCTTTCTCACAGCCTTTCGCCACGGCGACAAAGGGAGGGAAGACCATTACCTCATGTTCGAGTGGGCCGACGGCGGAAACCTGCTGAACCTGTGGAAGGTCAACCGGCGACAGACGCCGCGGCTGGTTAGAGCCGCGATCGAGCAGCTACTGGGCCTTGCCAGCGCGCTCTGCCATGCGCACTGCCCCGAAACTGGGCCAAAATTCCGCCATGGTGATCTGAAGCCGGCCAACATCCTGTGGTTCAAGGACAACGACAAGCTGGGCACGCTCAAGATCGCTGACTGGGGCCTCGCCAAGGGACACAACGTGGCTACGGAGCTGCGGACCAACAAGACCTCGACCGAGTACGGGACCCGGCGCTACGAGCCGCCCGAGGAAGAGACGGGCGAGGGTGTCAGGTTACCCGGTGACGATGGCGACAGTCCGGGCACCCTTGCGCCCGCCCACTCAGGCAAGCCAGGCAAGGCCCGCGGGCAACGCCGGTCACGACTATACGACGTCTGGGCCATGGGCTGCATCATGCTGGAGTTCGTCGTCTGGCTGCTCTATGGCCCCATCGAGCTCCGGCGCTTCAACTCCAACATCCGCTCCGAGTACTCCGAGTCGCCCCCTTTTTACCAGACCACAACCAACAGCCAGGGCACGAAAGTGGCCAGGGTCCACGACGCCGCCGTGCAATGGATGGACCACATGGCCAAAGATCCGCGCTGCCAGACTGGCCAAACAGCCATCGGCAGCCTGCTCGAGCTTGTGCGGACTCGACTGCTTGTTGTGAAGTTGCCCAGGAGGCTGGGGACCTCGCAGGACCTGTCCGGCTCGAGTCCTACATGGCTGTCTCAGCCAAGCCGCCCGTCAGGGGCTCACATAGGGATCAGAACCCCACCTTCCACGGCCGCCGACTTACTCTTCCCTCCGAGACAGGACATCCCGGGCGTCGTTCTTCACCATGCCGAGCAGGATGAGTCCCCGCCACTCCCGGAGTCCTTGCGGCCCCTTTCTCCCGAGTCGATCCAGGGAATGGGTGACCTCAAGTCAGGACAAGGAGGACATGGGCGGGCCCTATCTGATGAGCTTCTGCGGAGCATCGAGGACATTTTCCTTGAAGCAGATGCGGACCACCACCACTACTGGCTCCCCGACACTCCCGGACAACTGGCCCTGCCTCCCGGACCCGACGGGGCAGTTGGAGATGACGGCCTGGAGGAGGCGGAAGATGCACCCCAGAGAGGTACTCAATCTTCAGGCTTTTCTAAGAGGCTACCTTCCAGTACTGCCGGAGGGCTGACGGTGCCGCAGCATGAACGCATCGACTATGGTAGCGCCGAGCTTGACAACACGTGGGCCCGCTTGGTCGAAAACCGATTTGCCGCCGAGGCCATGGCTAGCACCAAGACCCGGTTCGGGCCCGAACCCACAGCCACAAGCAAGCTTTGCCAGGTCTGCCAAGCGTTCCGGAACGGGCTGTGGCAACCGGCCTTCAGCCGGACATATGAGCTCTCGTATCTGGAAGCAGCTGCCCAGGCAAACTCGTGCGACCTGTGCGGGCTGTTCTGGCGGAGTTGCCAGCGTCTCGCTATCACTCAAGTCTCGACCGTGCTGTTGGAGCGCGAAGGCTCTTTTTTGAAAATGAACTCCATGACGGAACCCGCACTGTCGATCCTCCGAAGCCCAGACCTCAACACAAGCATCGACGGCTCCATCCAGGTCGGCTTCCCCAACACCACGGACGGCCTTCACGCCGACATGATGCAATTCGAGATGATCCGCAATTGGCTGTCCCACTGCGACGAGCACCACACTTGCCACCCTCAAACCGCACCAAACCACCTGCCAACCCGCCTCATAGCCGTTGGCGGGCCCTCCGACCCCGAAGTCCGCCTCGTGGAGACCGGTGCCACATCCTTACCACTGAAGTCCCCACCCCGCTGGCTAGCCCTCTCTCACCAATGGGGACCCCCGCCGCACTTCATGACCACCCCGGCCACGCTGGCGTCCCATCGCCGAGAGATCCCCTTGTCCGCGCTCCCGGGCACCTTCCGCGACGCCGTGCGTGTTGCGCGCGGGCTGGGGTGCCCGTACCTCTGGATTGACTCGCTTTGCATCGTGCAGGGCCCCGGCGGAGACTTCAACAGTGAAGCGAAGCGCATGGAGCAGGTGTATAGCGGGGCGTGGTGCGTGCTCGCGGTCAGTATGGAGGGGGAAGGGGGTGACGGGGAAGGGTTCTTGTACGACGGGACCGAGGCAGGTGGCGGCGGTGGCAGCAGGAGGAAGAGAAAGGGGGCCGACTACGTGGCCATGAGACAGGAGGGGGCGCTGGGGCAGTTTTATATCTGCGAGGGCGTGGACGACTTTGGCGGGCACGTGCTGGAGGGCGAGCTGAGCCGCAGGGGATGGGTGCTGCAGGAACGGGCGCTGGCGAGAAGGACCGTCTTCTTCACCGGGTGGCAGATGTACTGGGAGTGCGGCATAGGAGTGAGATGTGAGACGGGGTTTGTGATGAAGAAGTACGTACCAAACTCTACCCGCCATCCCCTAACGCACCGGATCTTGACTGACGTTCGATGGGTACAGCAAGCTCGCGGCCTTCCTCGGCGACTCCCACTTCCCCCAGATCCTCATGGATGCCCGCCAAGGCGAGAAAATATTGCGTTGTCAGGATCTGTTCAAGCGTTACTCGCGCCTCGCCCTCACAAATACCTACGACCGTCCACTGGCCATCGATGGCTTGCAGTCGCGCATCCTCAGCGCCCTCAGCAGCAGCGGCGGGTTTGGCGTTCTCGACGAGGGCGATCGCAAAAGGGGCCTGCTCCGGCGTAGCCTCCTCTGGTACCGCGACCCGGGGACACCTCGTCTGCAGCGCATCGTCTTCCCCGCCCACCGCGCCATCTCGGCGGTGCCGTCGTGGTCTTGGATGGCCTATACGGGCGGCATCGACTACATCACGCCGGACTTCAACCACGTCGAGTGGGCCGACGTGCAGTCGCCGTGGTCAGGGGGCAGTGATCCCGCCGGGAACAATGCGCTGGTCGCAGAGGCGAACGAATACGATGCCTCGAGGGCAAAGCTGGGCGAAGCGATGCTCATCTTCGATATCCCGGAGCAAGCCTCGCCAACCGGGACATGTGTGGTGCTGGGGAAGCACAAGGGATCGTTGCTGAGGAGTTATGTGCTTCTTGTGCGGGAGAAGGGCCACCGAGACCAAGACGGTCGCAAGATATTCGAGAGAGTGGGAGCAGGGTATTTGCCGCCCTCAAGATGTGTCGGCGGGCAGACTGAGAAGGTTGCAATTTATTAGGCGCGATAGGGCCTGAGTCGAAGCCATGATGAAGCGATGATGGAACGCGGATGGATTTCCTGAATTTTGATGCAGTTGCTGGGATGCGCAACACAGACGATGCTTGTTTTTCCTGGCATTTTGTGCGAAGCGTTTTGGGTTTGACAGTCTGGTGATGATTAAATACAGACCCCCTATTATGATCGCTGACTAAGATACCTTACGGCACCTACCTATGTACGAATAGTCGTCAAGAGTGCTCCACCATGCAATCGCTGAGCAACCTGGGCAGGGGTCATCTGCCACGAGATTGTACAATACAATACGAATGTTGCTCGTATCGATTGCTCAACGTCCAAGAATCCGTTGTCTTAACACGGGACCACCAACCCAAGGACCTGCTTGTCAATTAGCTCTTCTCGACGAAACATTGGCATCTCACCTCTTGCGACACGGAAGCAAAGCCGATCGAGGATCAGAGAGGACCAGGGCACCTTCAGCAGGACGCGCAATGGAGCCATCCCATCGCGGGGAGACCAACAATGTACCCGATGGCGACGACGGTTGGGAGTACGACTACTCGACGACGGAGACAGAGGTATGCCGCTGTTGATTTGCTATTCCCAAGTGGCGCTGACTCGTCCCGCAGACATACTATCTTACCCTTGACCTTTCCATCCGCGACTTTCTCGAACGCCGAACCGACATCGTCCACAACACACGGAGCGGCTACCGAGTATGGTACAATCCCCTTTTCAATGCGCCCGCACCGCAAACATCGAACCAAAATCTTCTCGACGACAAGGACGCCGACGATGGAGAGCCGCCCGAGCGCGAAGAGCTGGACCTCGATTCGATCGGCATGCCGCAGCCTGAAGGGCAGACCGAGCTCCCGATTGACCCTGCCCTCCAGAAATCGGCCGAGAAGGACGGGCAGTTCAGCGGCCAGGGAGTCGAGAAACCGGCAGAGGAAATACAGGTTTTAGAACTCCACTCCAAGGAGCCCATTGTGTCGTACCGCAACCACGTCTTCCGCGGCTCGTGGTGTGAAAACATCGGCACAGAAATGATCTTCACTCCGCACGACGACAGGGCGCCCCTCCCCGTACTGCGGCACCTCCCGCAGAACATGGACCTGGTCGCGGCAAGCGCGACGCGCATCAACTTTCGCGAAGCAGCATTTGTGCCCAAGGACCGGGACTCGATGGCCGACAGGATATTCCTGGGTTTCGGGTGGTCCGAGGAGGACATTCCCCAGCGATACAAGAGAAACAACGGGATCTACGTCCACGTAGGCGGTGACAAGAGCGGCCAGCGCCAGCCCCAAGCGCACTTCCTCGAGGATCTGATCGCGCTGAAACGAAAGCGCGGCGAAACAGACGAGGTCACGATCCAGCCGCTGGAGACGAGGCAAAACAAGCTCATGATCGAGGACGAAGAGGAGGAGCGGCGGCGGAGAAAGCTGCTACTGGATAATGCAAGGAATATTAGATGGCGCGACAAGAGACGGGTGGAGAGAGAGCTCGGTTTGAGATCGCCGGAGAGGACCTACGTCCCGAGGGTTGGGGGACGGGGGAGGTGGCCAAAAAGGGCCAGACGGGCGGCGTTGATACGGCGGGACAGCGGTGCCATATCGCGATATGGTCCCAGGACGGCTGAGAGGCTGCCCAGCGCCTCGACTCCAACACCTGCACACTGGGGCGACCTTTCGGGTGCTCAAAACCACTGATGTTGAGGGCTGACTTCGGGTGCCATGGACTGTCCGATGCCGGCGGCATTGGAAAGCTTGGCGATGAGTTGTGGGCCTGTTCAACGCCCACGGGACGGTGGGGTCGGCATTCGGCGCCCAGACGGTACAAGTAATCTGTACCAGTGCCTCGCAACTAAGCCATTCTGCACACAACACTCCGTAGCTCTACTTTTGAGCCCCTCCTTGGCGCTGACGGAGATCCATGCAGGGCACGGTGGCGAGTGTGTTTGTCTCTAACCTGAACCGCATTGTCAAACTTCACTCTGCTTCACATTCTGGGTTACTTTACTTCGCATTCCTATGCCTACTCCCCGAGAGCCCCTGAAACAGCTCTCTTTCAACCACGAATCGCTTTAGCACGCCCCGACGGCCGGCCGCGCCACTGACTCTCTTTGTTCCCCTCGAACCCTTGGGCCGCCAACACCACATCCCTTTCCGCCGAATGCGCGATCCTCGAGACCGTTAACGATACCCACCTTAGTTCCGTCGGTTTCCGATTACCTTCCACAATCCGTTTTCTACTGCGCTCCTGCGACGACGCGGCGGGATGTCGATCGTGGCTTACAGTCTTCGGCGGGCGATCATCGCCACCTGTTCTCTCACGGCCCTAATCTTCATCATCTGGCTTTTGCCACGACTCCTCAACCCAACACCACCGGATGCCGAAGAGCGCGAGCGGGACAGACACTGGGTCGACACGTCGCCCAACTGGTTCGATCGCCAAGCATGCCGCTGGCTGAGTCTTTGTGGCATCCATCACATTCGCTGGGATGCGCCGGCGCTCTGGGATCCGAACGAGCCCTCGACCTTGGACGAGCTGAAGTCGCTGGCCCAAGGGCTGAGAACATCCTGGAATATTGTCGAAAAGACTGGGCAGAGTGACTGGGAAGTGGCGCCGGCGCAGCAGGACTCGAAGCGCGGAAGGCAAAGAACCGGTGTCAGCGACGCCAGGATTCTCGATGAGGTTCCAGACTACGTGCTCGACCATGCGCCCCTGGTACATCTCTACTCTGGCGAGAATTTCTGGCCATCCGACATTGCCGAGCACATCCGCCATATGAGGGCCTGCGTGGAAGGCGTTGTGGTCAACACAACCGAGCCATTGGACTTGAGCAATCTCGGCGCAGTGCAATCCGACAACAGCGCCGTTTTCTTGACCAGCAAGGATGACGTGGAGTCGAGGCCCCCGTGGCTCCATAGCCGAGCCGCCGTCCCAACGCCCTTCAAGGACGATGACCCCGGCGGAGGCGACCAAGATGGGTCTCGAGACCCTCCACGACGATCCGACGACGGCACTTCTTGGTGGGATGTCGACAGGGATCATCCCCCGCATCGGATAGTCCCCCCAAGGGAGTCCAATCCGAGACACCACGGGCTTCGAAAGAGACGTTCCACCACCAACTCACAGCACCCGTTGGTCGGGGACTCGGCAAATGTCCAGAAAGGTAGCAAGCCCAATGTCAGCGGTTACTCCCGAGCGCCGGCCGTTCTCGTCCTCATTGACAAGGGGGCGGGCATCGTGGACGCCTTCTGGTTCTTCTTCTACAGCTACAACCTGGGCCAGACGGTGCTCAAGATCCGCTTCGGCAACCACGTCGGCGACTGGGAGCACTGCATGGTGCGCTTCCAGCACGGCGAGCCGCGCGCCATGTTTCTGAGCGAGCACGCCGGCGGCAAGGCCTACCTGTGGAAGGCGCTAGAGAAGCGGGCCCAGAAGGACGGCAAGCCCGCACGGCCCGTCATCTACTCGGCCGTCGGCAGCCACGCCATGTATGCCTCGACCGGCTTGCACCCTTACGTCCTGCCCTTCAAGCTGCTCAAGGACATCACCGACAAGGGCCCGCTGTGGGATCCTGCGCTCAATAATTATGCGTATTGGTACGACTACGAGGTCGACCGGGACGAGGAGGCGAACTCGACGGTCCGGGGACGGACGAGCCTGGCACCGGCGGCGTCAAACCCGGACTTGCCGACGTCGTGGTTCCACTTTGAGGGGCCCTGGGGCGACGACCTCTACCCGCTGAGTGACCTGCGCCAGTGGAGGCTGTTTGGAGAGTACCACTATGTCATGGGGCCTCTGGGGCCCAAGGCGAAGCGGCTTGAGAGGAGGAAGGTGTGCCAGACGGAGAAGTGCGTTATCGTGGACAGCATCGAGGCCGGGAAGAAGTCGGCTTGGTATTAGGCTTTTCGGTCCATGGCTGCCAAAGAGCTGCTGGGGATGTTGGAAGTCTGATGGGCTGGGTGTAGATGGGAATGATGGCGTTGGCTGTGATTGATACCCTTTTCCTTTAACAGAATGTCGCTGTTGATGGTCCTTGGGGGATATTGCTCCTCTCCATATCACACTTGGCAGCGCTAAATGGCACATAACAGAACTTAAAGGTCTTGATTTAGGTAGAGTCTTAAGGTACATGTATGTTGCCTGGTTCTATTCCTATGTTCTAGGCTTTGCACGGGTGTCATCACGAGGCACCTCCTCCTCCCGCCTCCGCTGGTTGTCCGCGGAGTGCTGCGCGTACGAATCGAACCCTGCCAACAGCGGAAGCACCAGCAGAACCAGCGGCACCAGTTGGCCGAAGCCAACCCTGTCTTCTACAACCGCCTGTTCCACGCCCATCTCGCTGTGGCCGAGCGCCCGAGTGTCAAGCAGCGAGGTACATCCCCGGGCGAACCAGCTGATGGACAGCAACATGATGGCCATGTCGGCCGTCAACAGGTCCCAGGATAAGGCCAGAACTTTGAGCAGGACGTAGCGAGCATTCCGGACGAGCGGCCTTGTGTCGTTTGCTTCGGAGCGCTCCAGTTTCAGGGCACTCATCCCGAAGGTAGGTCCGAAAAGCCGGAATATACGGACCGGGTAGATGATTAAGATGACGTAAAGATTGCCGACCAGCCACTTGAACTGCCACTCTCTCATTCTCTCATGGTGGTGCCCTTTGGTCCCCGTGCATTTCGCGGGACAAGGAAGAGCCTGGATCCAGCTTCCGTGATTCGCAACTTGTGGTGCGTAGATCAGAAGCCCGCACATACCAAAGAGGAGAACTGTCCACAGCGTCTTTGAGAATTTGGTTCCCCATCGTCCTTTTCCATTCATCCTGCCTCCGGACAAGGTGACCGAGATATGACTGTAACTGCTGATCAAAGCGAGGTCGAGGGCCATCTTGAAGTGATAGACTGTCATGGACCAAGCAGGGTCGCCCGCGCCTTTGAGTCCGATCACAACAGCGAGAAGAATAGCAATTCCCGTCACCAGCTGTGTATCGCTGAGGGATTTTGCAACATCGCTGGCGCAGGCGACGAACACGCCGACGTCCCAGCCCCTGTTCCGGAGGGCCAACGCAATGTTCGGTTGTAGTCTGTAGTAGATTGCCTCATGGACTCGGTTGCGCCTTCGAACTCCCGTGCGTCCCGGCCTGGATTCCTCTGCTTCGGTCTCCCCCTCACTCATTGTGAGGATGTCGAGTTTGATTGTTGTCACGATGGTAAGGCCTGCCATGACGAGAAAGGCAATGATGACCTAGAAGTGCGTGATCATTAGATCTTTACTCTCCAAGATGGAGAGCAACTGTACGAAGAAAGGTACGCGGTAGTGAGGTGCCAGCATGGGAGATGTCTTACCCCTATTCCCGCGACGTCCGGGTCTGCCTTGAGCTCGGGACACGTGCAGTTGCCGTTGTCGAACTCCCGGCAGGTGTAATCTTCCTCCTTGATCCAGTACGAGTAATTCGACTCCCAGTTCCAGCAGTAGATTGAGCCGTTCACAAATACGTTCTCCGGCTGTCCGGGGAGTTGATGGGAAAGCGAGACGGGATCAATGGTCAGGCAAGGAGTGAGAGGCAAAACGCGCGAGATGGTCATGGATGACTTGCGTCTCAAAAGGGCAGCAAAGTGTTCTATATAAAGGTGGCTGCTGCTGAATGGGCGGTGGCACCGTGGCTGATGCGGGCACACTTGCAAGCCAAGGGGCTGAACACTGCCGCACTCTCCATATCCGCATCCCTAGGCATCTACTGGTCGCTAATTATCTTCAGGTCACCGTTGGCTCGAAGTTGAGAGAGAGCTGATGTTCGAACGCGGAGGGACTTTTACTCTGTTCTACAGGGAATCAGTCCCACAGCTGCACGGCTACCACGGAGGATCTTAGGCTGGCTAATGGACTCAGGGAGGCTGCCGATGTACAATCTGGCCAGGAGGCTGGAGCTGGAGCTTGCGGTCTGATGCTCCCTCCTTCGAAGGCCAGGAGGCCTTCTCTTTTTGTATTTGCAGGCTCAGTCACTGATCGTTTTCTTGATTTTCGATATGGCTTTTTTCATCCGGCCTGCAAGGGTGCGGTTTTCCTGTATAGTGAATAGTTGAAGGTCCGGCACGCCCCCAGGGCATAGCGGTGTAGAAATAATAATAATAACTAGAAGATCCCGGCCAGCGATCCACAAGAACCCCCTGAGACACCTAACTAATCCGAGTTAAAGACTCAACATCGCGCAAACAACTTTCACCTACATGTATGTGGCGTGCCCACTCCTATTCACATCCGCCCCCCATGCCCCCGCCACCCCCCATGCCCCCCATCATCCCTCCAAGCATCATACCTCCCATCATACCCCCCATCATCGGCATCATCATCGGATACCCAAGACCACCTCCATACCCCCTCCCCACGACCCGCCCATACGGCGCCATAGGCCGACCATACCGCCCGCCTGCAAACCTGCCGGCCCCGTACCCGCCATACCCCATGCCATACATGGCCCCCTCGGGCCTCAAGTACCGCCCCGGCGGCCCCGGCCTACTGGTGCCATTCTCCGAACCATGCCCCTCATACACAACCTCACTAAAGTACGGACTGAGCCTCTTGACGCGCGCGACACCGGGGAAGGTATGCCCCGGCGGCTCGAGGAACAATTCGGTTCCATTGCTGTCGCGGCCGAACGACTGGGGCCGGCCGGTGCGCATGGCGGTGATCATGGCCTGTCGCAGCATGCGGTGCTGCCGGTAGAGCTCCTTCTCGGCCTCGGCGCGGCGTTCGCGGTCGGCCGCGCGCTGCTCGTGGGTTGAGCCCGTCAGATGGTCCTTGAGGCGGCGGCCGAGGGATTTGACTTTCTCGCCTTTGGTTTTGTCGTGTTCATGTTGCTTGGAGGCGTCTTCGGAGTCATCTTCGGCGTCGGTGTCCTCGGCGGCAATGTCGGCCGAGCTGGGCTTGCGGTGGGGCGCCGAGTGGGTTGCTACGATGGTGTCGCGCTCCTGGGACGGGAGGGAGGCGAGGTAGTCGTCGTCGTCGTAGGGGTGGTGCCAGATGGAGCGCGGCGGGGAGGCCTTGGTGTCGACAAAGAACTGGTGCTGCGTTTCGGGGTCGAATTCGCGCACCCAACCCTCCGGCAGCGGCCGCAGCTCATCTTCCATGCTGCGCCGTGCGTGGAGGGGTATGCCGTTGCGCTCTTCCTGCGGGAGCGCATCGGGGCCGCCCTTGACGGCTTGGTCGTACGAGGGGGGTTGATCTGATGGTGTGGCCATGTCTGCTTTACTGTGGATGGGAAATTGAGTCCGGCATTGTTTCACTGTAGGTGTTGTGAGATTTTATACAATACATGTGAGCCTTGTTTAAAGCATCGTGTGGTGGTGTGGTTGGGTGGTCTACGTCATAGGGGTGTCATTGGGGGATCTGGGAATGAATGCTACCCTCCCGTCTTGTTTGTGTGACCTTGCACTGCCCGAGCAATCATTTGGCCGCTTGGCAATAGTTGATGAAGGGCAACAGTGTGGGGATCAGCTCACTATACTGGTTTCCTTTCCAGGCTCTAAAGGTGCAGTTAGCTGCGGTGAAAAGGAGGGACAGACTCTATTCATCATGTCTCGGTCTATGTGATGGGTATAAGTCATTGCACGGGTCGTAACTTCGTCACTCACTCACCGGTTCCTCGTGGCGTTCTCAGGTACCACAGCCGAAGAACCCATGTTCCCGCCTCAGGAAACACGCCGGTGCTACCACGCACTCTCTCCCTCGGAATCGCTGAAATAAACCCTCTCGGCAGTCCGTGGGTAGCACCTCCTATCCCCCCCTCCGTCCCTCACCTCGACATTCGATTCCCACCTGACCCCCCTTCTAAATCCATTTCGTATCGCATCTCTCTCTCGGTCTCTCCTCAGACGATCCCGCTCCACCGCCTCCCGCTCCGCCCGTTGATACTCCCTCTCGCGTTCCCTCTCCAACAATTCCCTCTCTCTCGCCAAGATCTCCCCTTCTCTCATCGCCCTCCGGCCAGGACCACCATCCTCGCTCCGTTCAGAACCGTACCGAACCCTCACAGGACCACCATTCCCATTCCCACCCCCGCTCCACGCCCCAGGCCCGCCGCCACCCCTCCTCCACCCCGTCCCCGTCCCAGGACCAGGCGACCGTGCCCTGGCCCTCACCCGGGGCGACACAGGCCCAGGCGAAGACACAGAGACGATCTCCTCACTCTCCTCCCCGCCACTCCCAACAAGATAATATTCACAGTCGGCACAGTACCCTCCCCAAACCAACCTCCGCCGCGTCAGACACCTGTTGCAGGTGCCAATCCGCACTTGTCCACCACCACGAGTCGCAGACGGAGTACTAGCACTCGCAGCAGCACTGCTACTGCTACTCGTCGTAGCGACCGTGACACCACCACCTCCACCTCCACCGCCACCCGTGAAACGATCAGTGCGCAAGATCCCCCGACGAGGCCGAGGGCTACCGCCGGTGCCTCTGGTGCGGCTGATGCCCCGGCGGCGGGGAGGCTCGTCGAGATCGGTGCTGCTTGACGACGACTCTGACTCAAGCGAGGGGACGACGATCCTCGTGATGGTGCAGGTGTTGGGTGCGGCGGCATGCCTCGGGGGGCTGCGCGGGCGGTAGAGTGCCGGAGAAGGGCCGGCGGGGCGGCCGCGGTGGGTTGGAGGTGGTGCTGCTGGGGGTGGGGGTGGGGGAGGGGGTCCTAGTAAGGGCGGGTAGGGGTAGGTGGTGGGTCCTTGTCGCCGTCTGCTGGTTGTGGTGGTGGTATCATGCTGGACGCTGCACGTGTGTGCCGATGGGTTGGGGCAGAGGCAGTTCTGGTGGATGTGCACGGGGCCGTAGTTGAAGTTGATGTTGATGGGGTGGTCGGGGTGGTCATCGATGATGTCCCTGACGATGCGCACCTCGACGTCGGTGTCCCTCCGCGCAAGGTCCTGGTCGCGGTCGCCAGGGCGACGGAGATCACCGTCACGGTCACGGAGCTGGCGTGAGCGGTGGAGGTCGTGGGGGCTGCGGAGATGCGCCAATGGTGGTGGCCGGCGCGGATCGCGGAGGTTGGTCATCCATTCAGGGGCATAGGGCGCCATCTTGGCGTGTCTTGTGAGACTGAGTCGTTCAATGTCCGCTTAGGTTGCTCTAATCCCCGGCGACCGTTGTGGAGGGATGCCGCACGTTTTGGACAGACAGCGGAAGGGTGAGTCGGGGATTGGAGTCAAGTTCGAAACGCAAAAGACGAGAAAATTGAAGAAAAACCCTCCGTTACTCCTCGAGTAGAGCCTCATGCACACAGCCCAGCGGGGCACTGCGCCGCATCTCAACTTCTGGCTGTCCTGACTCTTGTGGTCGACATGGCGCCGCCGCGATTGCCCAAGTTGGGCCGCAGGGAGCTCCTTGGCACCGCAGCCAACAACAGCTTGGCCAGCGGTGAGGCATCCACCTCCAGATCCACTCCTGCGCCGGCAGGGCTCGCGATAGGTCAGACAGAGCCCCCTGAAGAGGGTTAGGATGTGGATCCAGATTTCAAGATGCAGGATTGTGTGAAAGGAGCGCTGGCTTCAGTGGGGTTAATCATGTTCCCAAACTCTGGAGTTTTGGTATGGAAGTTAGCACAGATCTAGATGTCATCCAGGAGTCCGTAAGACCAGCCTTGACCATAACGTTAATCCAATCTGATTACAATTACGCGTTAAGCTACAATCTCAGTCCCTCCAGTTTCCACTCCGGTACTCCCTGCCTCCAGATCACAGACTGCCAACCTTTACTGAATGGTGATCCTCTTGCCGCTCTTCTTCGCCGCCTTGGGGACAGTCACGTCCAAAATGCCGTCCTTGAACTTGGCCCGGACATTGTCCTGGTCAACAGGGGCCGGGAAAGTAAAGACGCGCGAGAACTCGCCGTAAGACCGCTCGCTCAGCCAGTACCGAGGCTTGGACTTGGCGCCCTCCTCGCTTGCAGCAGGCTTTGACTGCTCGGACACCTGGTTGCCGTTGCCGTTGGTGCTGCCTTCGGCGTCCTCGATCCGCTTCGTCTCGCGCGGTGCCTCGAGCAGTGCCGGGTCGCCCTCGGTGTGCTTGCGCTCCGACCGGCCGCGCACCACGAGGGTCTGCTCGTCAGTAAACTCGATCTCGACCTTCTCGGGCGCCATGCCGGGCAGCTCGCCCTGCAGCACGTACTCGTTCTCGTGCTCGGCCACGTCAAACTTGGGTGAGAAGGAGGTGACGCTCGTGCCGGCCAGGCCGCTACCCAGCTGCTGGTTGGCGTACCGGTCAAACTCGTCCAGCATGCGGAAGAGGGACGAGAAGCCCAGGGCGCTGGGGGCACCGGGGGTGGTGTGAGAGTGGTGCGAGAACGGGTGGAACAGAGACATGTTGCGACGCTGTGTGGGGATGATGGTTCTTCGAGACGCGAGAGATGGTTGCCTGAGTCGGAGTGTTGAAGTGATGGCTCGAGATATCAGACTTCGAGATGCTTGCATTGTGAGGTGCTCGGGGGAATGTGCGTTGAGGAAGGGGTCCTGGTGTTTATATCCCCGTGTGAGGGCGATGATGCCCTCGAGCATACCGTCGTATGTGCAACCTTCTCGCACATCGTTGTATCATCTGTCATTGTCTCGATGTTGCTAGAAATCATGAGAACGTGGCGTCTCGTGGTGGCGCGAGTGTCGCGGTCTCCTGCGCAGGATAAGGTACCTAAGGTGTAAGTAACATCAGACACTCAGACCACAGCAGTGACAAGCACCGGAAACTTCCAGATTGACATCGTGTAGCATGTTTCGTGCACTGGAGTAAAGTGCATAGCAGTGGCGAGTTGGATGCTTCAGTTGGGTTCGGGCTTTGGCCTCGCTTCCAGCAAGTTCCAGGTTCGGCCAGAACTGTGGGCGGAAAGCTCGAATTGGCGGGAAACGGCTCGAAAGTTCATTCTGCATGGAGTTTTCCGAGCTCATCGTTGCGGTCCCAGCGTCCAGCTTTGAACCCTGAAAGCAGTTACATAACGAAGCAAGTGTGTCAAAGAACAGACCTGCGCGTCATCACAATCGCAGGACGGTTCGAATTGATTGCAGTTGACGAGGTTTTCGGCTCGCTACCACCCTGTTGCGCAGTCAGCAGTTGTTCGAGATTCGATTGGCGAGCGGTTCGTCCGACACGGCACCTTGCACGGCCCGGGGCAATTGCTCCGGCATATCTGCCCATGTACTCGCAGTCGAACCTCAAAAGTAACTACAATTCGCTTGAAAACGAGGCATCGAAAGCTGGACATGTGATGCAGCTGTTCTCGACGTCCATCTCGGCGTGTATTGTGCACGTTCACAGGGCATTTAGGCTTGCTTATTCCAGTCGCGGGGGTTAGTTAGAGGGAGCGACGAAGCGATGAAACACGGGCCTGTCGTTCCCCGATACTTATCGTTGATTCTAGCGTGATTGTGAGCCGCTAAGGTCTTGGCAACAGATCAGGAAGCACCAGGCCCATGCATCTGACATCACCTCTGGTGCATCAACCCCGCACTTGTCCGAAACAGGCGATTCCAAAGAAAATCGCGGAAGCCACCCAATCCTTCCAGGTCTGGACGCTGCGGGCTCAGCGTGGCCCGGTTGGCTCGCTCGTCGGCTCCAGCCGCCCCATCAATGCCGCCGCCTTGCCACATTTCCCACCGGTTGTCGACATTGCAGCATCCGGCCTTGTCATCGATCTCGCACCCGGACCCGACGATTTGGTGCCACACCCCGATTCGCATCTCCCGCCGAGATCCCCAAGATCGAGAGTGAGCGAGAGACTCGGAGCGAGCGACAGAGCACCGGCCAGCAACGTCTGCCGACCGCGACGTCCCCGGGGCGCCGCCCGAGCCCGAGCGGCGACATGTTCCAAGACCGCATCCAGCCAGGGCCCCAACAGAGCAGCGCCGCTCATCAACCCGCTGGAATCGCCGGACCCGACCTGGACCTCATTTTCGACCTCGCGCCCCTCGCCGTGCTCATTCTGTCGCCCGCCTGGCGCATCCGGCGAGCCTCTTGTCGCTTCCTCTCGGTGTGGCGCGTCGCTGCAGACGACTGCGTCGGCCAAGAACTGCTCCCCTTTCTGGAGAAACAGTTCCAACCCCCGCGACCGGCACACCTCGCCCATCTCATCGCCACCATCGACGATGCCATCGCCGCCCGCGCCGAGCGCACCAGCCACCCCATCAACGCGAGCCCCGCCGTCTCGTGGAAGGTCCGCGTCATCCCCGTCTTCAACGGCGACGAGCTCGTGTCCATAGTCCTCGAGTGGCATGATGGCCCACGGAGCACCCTCCCCGACGTTGACCACGAGGGTGACGTGGTCAAGCCCGGTCTTTCGACCGACGAGGCCTTTCGCATCCTTGTTCAGGCCGTCAAGGACTACGCCATCTTCCTGCTCGATACAAGGGGCCACATAGTCACATGGAACACGGGCGCCGAGGTGCTCAAGGGCTACAAGCGAGAAGAGATCATCGGCAAGCATTTCTCTCTCTTTTACGGCAAGGAGGATCTCGACATCAAGAAACCCCAGATGGAACTCGAGATCTGCATGCGCGAGGGCCGCGTCGAGGACGAGGGCTGGCGCTACAGGAAAGACGGCAGTCGCTTCTGGGCCAACGTCGTCATCACAGCCGTGTACAAGGACGGTGTGCACGTCGGCTTTGGCAAGGTGACGCGCGACCTGACGGAGCGAAAATCGTCCGAGTCTCGCCTCATCGCCGCTTACGAGGAGAGCGAGAAGCTCAAGTCGGACTTCTTGGCCAACATGAGCCACGAGATCCGCACGCCCATGCACGGCATGCTGTCGGCCTGCACGCTCCTCCTCGACACGCCGCTCTCGGACCGGCAGCGCGACATTGTCAACATCATGGACGAGTCCGGCCAGGTCCTGCTGCAAGTCATCAACGACATTCTCGACTACTCCAAGCTCGCCTCCGGCAGCTTCTCCATCAACTCGGACATCGTCGGCATCACGAGCATAGTCACGTCGGTCGTCCGCGGCATGCAGACGTCACTGCCGTCCTCGGTGCACTTTGAGCTCTTCCTGGCGTCCGAACTTCCCCGGTCCGTGCAGGGCGATCCCCTCCGATACCGCCAAATACTGCAGAACATTGTGGGCAATGCCGCCAAATTCACCGACAAGGGTAGCATCCGGGTCCGAGCCTCGGTGCAGAGCGAGGACGACTCCAACTACATGGTCCTGACAGAGGTGACCGACACGGGCATCGGCGTCCCGGAAGCCGCCCAGGCCAGCTTGTTCACGCCATTTATGCAGTTCGACGCGACAAGCACCAAACAGTACAAGGGCACCGGGCTCGGCTTGTCCATCGCCAAGTCGCTTACCGAGCTGATGGGCGGCAGGATCGGGTACCGGCCCAATCTAGAACGACACGGCAGCGTCTTTTGGTTCACGGCGCGGTTCAAGAAGATCAAGACGCTCGAGCAGATGGGGAACTGGAAAATCACATCCCACGTCACCAGAACCGAGAGGCAGTCGACGCCAGCCCTGGACAGCGAGGTGGACGAGTTGCAGAAGGAAATCCGCATCGTGTCGAGCATCAAGAATCTGCTGGTAGTCGAGGACAATTTAATCAACCAAAAGGTCATTCTGGGCATGCTCCGGTCCCTCGGCTTCCGCAACGTCGGCCTGGCCTCCAACGGCCTGGAGGCCGTGCGCATGGTGCGCGGCAAGCCTGCCGCCTATGACGTCGTGCTCATGGACATCAGCATGCCCGTCATGGACGGCCAGCAGGCGACTAGGGAGATCCGCGCGGGCGGCGTGCTCGTGCCCATCATCGCTATGACGGCGTACGCCCTCAAGGGCGACAGGGAGCGCTGCCTTGACTACGGCATGAACGACTACATCGCCAAGCCGGTCGACAAGAAGCGCCTGATCGCCGTCCTGGGCAAGTGGTTGTTGCGCATGACGGATTACCGCAAGAACTACGAGCAGCGACTAGCTGAGTTCCGGCGGCAAAATATGTCCGCCACACCGGCGACCCCGGGCGAGGAGGCTAAGCAGTTCTTGTTTGACGTATCCAACGGACCCGGAACTCCGCCGGTCGAGCAGGCGAAGTCGACAATTTCCCCGCTCAGGCCTGCCGACGTTGCAGCGACCGGAGGCTCGTCGAACCAGGTTGCGAATCCGGCTGCTGAGTCGGCGGAAGCCACTCAAACCATACCAACGAGCACAGCAACGACGGAGCCACCCAATCGGATAGCGGGCGATTCTGTTGAGCAGCCTGAAGGGCCGAAAGATGACTTCAAGGCCCTGGGGATGACACTGACCCTTCCAGTCCTGAAGTCCAGCCCGCAAGTCGGTGTTGTTGGGGAGGCGAAGGATCTCGCCGACACCGCATCTCCTAAAACCCGTCCTCCGGTTGAGGGGCCGGTCGAGGAGCCCAGTCGCGACATCAAGGCCTCAGGGGCGACGCAGGATTCCCCGGCTCTGGCGTCAAACGAGCAAGCGGTTGCTGTCGCGGAGGCCAAGGAGAAATCCGACATGGCGTCTGCCGAGCCCCTACCCCGGGTTGAAGAGCGAGTTGAGGAGCGGGTTGAGGAGCATGGCTGCGACAGCAACGTCCCAGAATTGACACCGGATCTCCAGGCCGGACTGTCACATGAACAAGAAAGTCCCTTTGAGGAAGCGCGGGGGAGCCCCGACACTGTGGCTGCTGGGCCCCAACCTGGGTTGTTTCGCGGCTCCAACTCACCGCCCGAATGTCCGGACAAGAACACAGCCTCGTCATCAGTTGAGGTTGTGGAGCAAACAAGCCCGTTCTCTCCATGAGGATGGTGTTCTCGGTTTGTCTGGATGGGGTCAGCAGGCTGACCACTGGTGGGGCGGCGCCGCGGCGTTACACCTGTTGAAGCTGGGGGTGGCATTGTCTTTTGTTCTTTGGTTTGGCTTTCTCCTGCTTTAGTTTAGGATTTCTTTTAGATGGAAGTGTTTGCAGATACCCGATGATACTTTGCTATTCCACAGAGCACTTGAGGATTCGGTTGCTCAGACAGGGATAATTTCGATGGGCGGGACGGCGGCATGGAGCTGGATAGCGAAAGTCAATAACGGAGTAGGGAGAAATAAATACGATCTCACCAATGACCACTAGCGAAGCAACAGCCTGCCCGTGATCCTTCACCCCACGCGTCAGAGTGGTAGTGTTTGCATGCGACAACCCGTTACCCCGCAACAGCTCAGCCCCTTCGCAGGCAACCAACCCATTTGTGATTGGACATCCATCCACTTATTAACGAGCCTCCGACGCCAATCTTTGCAACTCCAACCTCGACTCCACCTTTTAAACTCACTTCCATATCGTCTTTCGTATTAGCAGCAACCAACTCAAAGATCAACATGCCACCACCTTCTCCACCTCCTCCACCACCTCCCCCTCCAGCATTTCCCAACCCCAACCTCACCCAAAACAGCAAAAAGGCATCAAACCTCTCAAGCAACCCAGTCCTGTCACTGCCAGAGGTCCTGCAACCCGGCCCACCCAACTCAGTCCTCGTCTCCCTGCTCGTGTACAACGGCTGGCCGTTCGCCGACCACTGGGAATACTTTGTTGCGGCGCCTTGGGGTTCGGATTTCGGGGTGGTGGTGCAGGCTGCGGGGGATGTGAGGGCGGGGTTCTGGTTGGAGGCTAAGAGGGGGTTGTGTTTGCGTGGGTATACGTCAGGGAGTGGTACTTTGGGGTTGGAGGCGGATAGTTCAAGTTGTGGGAGTAATGGTGATGGTGGTGGTGATGGGGGTGTGGGAAATTTGGACGGGGGCAGGGGTGGTAGTGCGCCGAGGAGGATGCCTTTGGCGTGGGTTGATGGGCGGCTTTTTGACGCTGATGTTGATGCTGAGGGTGATGCTGGTGGTGGTGACATGGGCGGTGATGAGACTCGGAGGCTTAGAGGGGTGTTTGGGGGTGGAGAGAACGGTGGGGTGGTGGTCGAGGGGACGCCGAGGTGTGAGTTTGAGAGGATGCTGTTCAAGGTTCCTGCGCCGCGGAAGACGCTGCGGGCGGTTGATGTGGAAGAGGACGGGAGTGGTAAGTCTGGGATGGCCGGGGTGTTTGGGGCTTTACTGACTTCCCTGGCGCAGGGCGATGGGCAGAAGAAGATCACGCAACGCAACTGCCAGACTTGGATTGTCGAGTCGGCTGAGCAGTTGGTGAGGGAAGGCATTTTCGAGCAGCGGGCTGCCGATTACCTGCGGGCGACGAGCATCATGACCCTGCCGCAGACGAGTTAATGAGGAGTTTTCGTTGTTCGTCACTAGACGACTGTCAGCCCCTTGTTCACTCACCTCTACAACCAAGGCTTTACCTTTTCCAGCTCAACAACGACATGCCCGTATCGCGCATTGGCATTTCACTCGGCGTCGAAACTGAGCAGTCACGACTCCCTAAAGAGATCGACCATCTGGGGAGTGTTCCAGACCTTGTTCCAGTCGGTGTCGTTTCGTGACAGACAGAAACGGAGCACAGGACACAGAACATCGAGATGCAGGGAAGTCTCCAGAGGAAACAACTTCATTGTCCAGTTGTGTTTGTACTGCAGCCTAGAATGGACGCAAGCAAAGTATGTACATGAACCTCCGCGGCACCACCGTCTCCTATCCCTGAGCCCCTGACTACCTACGTCCAAGTACCAAGCCCTCTCGTGACCAACCACAGAGGTAGCAGGTGTGAGATTGGAAATTGACTGCGAGGGTCCTTCGCCAACTTGGATTCCCACGCCGTCTGCTTAAAGGCACTGCGAGTACCAGTTGTTGGACGCGCGGCAGGTCGAGCCGGACTGGCAGCATGTCGGGCCACTCCAACCCTGGCCGCCACATTGACCCCATTTGGCAGAGCACTGGAAAGACGAAAGCAGTCAGCAATCAGAAGCTTGTGTTATCGACAGGGGAGTCAAAGAAACTTACGTTGGTGCCCGGGTTGGGGTTAGGATTGGGACTGGGGCTGGGGTTGGGGTTAGGGTTTCCGCCGGTAGAGCCGCCGACGTTGACGGTGGCGGAGCCGCTCGAGAAGTAGCCTTCGGTGGCGACAATCTGGTAGTCGTGGGTGCCGAGGGTGAGGCCGGCCTGGGTCCAGGCGTTGAAGTGGGCGGCCATGTTGACGCTGCCGCCGCTGCGCTTGTTGACGCGGACGGACCAGTACTGGTAGAAGGTGCGGGTGCCCTCGATGGATGGCTGCTGGACGCGCTGGGAGCGGTAGATGTTGTAGGTGGAGCCGTCGACGTTGACGCTGCCGTACCGCGTGGCGCCCGACGAGGGGTCGTAGGTGCCGAAGTTCTCAACGACGTAGTACTCGATGAGCGGGTTGCGCGTCCATCCGTACACGGCGAGGTACGAGTTGCCGTTGGGGTTGTACTGGGCCGTGTAGTTGATGGTGCTGAGATCGTGTCAGTAGAGCCCATGTTCAAGTCCATGACGACTAATCAGGGGCCAATTTACCGAGCACTGCCCGGGTTCCAGCCCTTGCCGCCGACCCAGTTGCCGTTGCCGGACCAGGTCGCGCTGTACTGGCCGCCGGCCTCGTTGGTGTATCTGATGCTGCCCTGGCCATCGGTCCAAAAAGAAAAGTAGTAGCCGTTGTGCGTGCCAGTGGCGCTGCTGGTGAGCGTCTGGCGTTTGTGCATGCCGGGCAGCTCGCCAGGGGCGGCGACGGCCACGACAGCCGCCGCAGCGGCGAAGAAGAGCGAAGAGAAGTTGACCATGGTGGGCAGTGTGAGCTACCTGTTGAAGCTTGGTTGAATCTGGTCGGTAGGTAGGGAGATGGACGAGGTCTTAAGGAGGAGGGAAGAGGGGGCTATATACCTTACACCTCCTCGCTCACGGTGGCATCCGCTCCGTCCGAGCTGAGGTCCTTGGTTTGTCTCCGGTTTTCCTTCGGAATGCTACACCAACCTTATTCTTAACCGCCTCCTGTATTGCCCATTCAGTGCTACCCCCTGAGCCCATAAGCCAAAGAATGGGGTGCGTTAACCCCGTTCGCCTCGAGCGCTCGTTCGCCTCGGAGGGATCAACCCCTGTCACCTCCATGATCCATCGCAACCACACTTGATCGGGCGTCTGTGTGTCATGCAGCGCACCCCGTGCTTGGCTTCTTTGCAATACCGAACCAAAGAAATCATACCTACCCACTTCACTCGCATTGCCTCGAAGGTGCAGTTGAAGAAGACGATGTCCAAGACCAGAGCATCAATATGAAATCTACACCAAGCTGAAGCAGGTGCAAATGCAGACTTTCAAGACTAGCCATTATCATAAGGTACCGACTTGTTTCGAGACAACCACAACTAGCACGGAGACCCGTACTCCACAGCTCCCGACTCCCGAAATCCAGCCCCCGATGATGTTGTCCAGGGGTGTCAAGTTGTCAACCTGATGCGCCAAGACCCCTTTTGTTCTTTTCAATGCAACAACAGACGTGGTATGGGAGCGTGAGCGCCATGTTTGCAGGACCTTCCTGAACTATTCCAGGTTATGACGCTCAAGCATGGATGTGCACTTCATCCGCATGAACCGCCACTGAATGCTCGCATAAAACACTCGTCCATCAGCAAATGATCCTCGGTGGCGGAACAGCCTGTCGGAAACACTGGCGAGCCGGGTCCATGTCGGTGGCACCTCCGGAGGTTAGCCACTCCACCGGCAAAAAGCGGCGTTGCGAAGCACAGCGACTGACTGCCGATTCAACCGTCGGCTAAAGCGAGCCCAATACGACCCCCAGTGCCTATACCCCGGATCGCCGCGTGGAATCGAGCCCCAGGACCCTGCTCGCTTGGTTCTGACGCCTCTAGCCGCTGAGGCTGGCGTCCACGAGGACTCACACTTGCTCCAACAGGAAAGTCCGGCTCTGAGTGGCCGAAAATACAGTACCAGAAAGGGGTGAAAGGGGAAGCGGAAGGAAACAACAACATCTAGACGCTGTCATCAGGCAGCAAGCACTCAGCACTCACACGAGGATGCTCGAGCCTTAGTTGGCCTCGGATGAGTGGAGGGTTGAACAGCTGAGCTTTCACAGGGCCAGCGAGACTTGAAGTTGAACCTTGGCTCCTGATGCGAAGCCAAAGCCACCGCTCCGCATCCACAAAGTGACGAAGTGACGAAGGTACGCTGTCCGAAACATACTACCTACCTAGGTAATCAACTGACAGTCTGAGGGACATGGGCACTAGCTGCCTTTAGACCTGCCTAGACCGTTAGAGAACGTAACGGCGATATAATGTGCTCTGCAGTCTACACAACACCGCAATGCTCATCATTCCCTCCACCCACATTCAACTCTCCTGAGTTCGGCATTGTAGCTTTAGCCTAAGCATGACCCCAGGAATAAATCCCGACGTGGCATTGCAACGTTGTGCTCGAAACAGGCTGATATGGATCGAGTAGCTTTGCACTATATTCTCGGGACCAGCCGATCTTCCAGCCGGGGTCAGGCTCCGGGCACCCAATTTAGAACCCCTGACTTACACAGTACACCATATCAACTAGTAGTAGGCAAAATTGGTGAATCTCGCGAGACCAGTTTTGAAGTCAGCAGAGGTTTTGGTTAGCTACATGCGGATACTGTGTCAGCTATTAGGACATCTCTGTGACCTTGAATTCGTTGAACTATTTTACACAGTCAAAGCAAGTTCAACACTAAGAAAATGAATTGGACATTACCGCACCACATAACAGGTAGTCAACTTAGATACCTGCCTGCTTACCTTGCCAGTGGTGAGACATGCTATTTGCACCTGAATCTGTCGTTCTCTAGCATCCAATGATGATTACGTAGGAAGGCTTGGGGGCACGAAGGTTTCAAGTCCGGTATGAGATTGGGGCTATGGGCGGCGAGCCTGGTCGTTACATGTACTCGGAGTTTTCCTTGGTCGGCATACAGTGGCTGGCCTTCTCTACCTTCTCGGTGAGTACAACAAACCACAGGAGACATTTTATTACTCTCATACACGGCCGCTGAACGAGAGGTTACTCGTCAGGACAGCCATAACCGCCGTGCTCAGGAAGCAAACTCTAATTAACGTCAGGCCAACGAACGTGCATCTCGAGCCGAAGAAGCGGACGGCTCCGTAGTTCAAAAAATCTTTCCATTGCTTCTCCAAATCAGCAGACACCATCGAGCCACCCTCAGCCAGCGTGTATGAGGTACCTCAAGTAGGTAGGTACCTTATGTAGGCATTCATCCCCCATCATTCATCACTTCTTTTCTCTGTGTCCTCCGCAACGATTCGAGCCATCGCTTTCTTTAAAAGCCATAGTTACGGAGCGCTGACCATGTCGGCTCCATGCTGGGATTGTCAGAACGTCAGCCCTACCATAGGGCCTGGGCTCCCGCATCCGGGGCGACCACCATGCTCTGGCCTACCCTTGGAACCCTTGCATATGCGACAACAAGTTACAAAAACCGAAGCATAATGTTGCTCGACTTTGGAAAGGTCAACATGGCTTGCCTCAGGTAGCTCAGTGAGCTGGCTTGTCCGCGACTCAATGTAACGGTCTCAGGAGTATATTGCAACTATCTGATGACGACTCTACGAGTATGACTAAGCTTCAAGAAGGAAAGGGCTCCCACTAACGTAATCTATCACCTTCAGAACCAGACCACCTTCAGAACCACTTTTCCGCCCCGCACCCCACCACGTCAACTTTGGACGCACCCACCCACAGTACCACCTCGGTAAAATGCCGCTGCCGCTGCAGCATGAAGAGAGGATCCAATTCGCCGTCGAGGCTCTCCGTTCTGGCCAAATCCGAACCATTCGCAAGGCTGCAGATGCCTTTGACGTGCCGTACGCCACCTTGCGGGGACGCGTCGCTGGACGCGTCCCCCGTCAACAATCTCAGATTTCTTCACGGAAACTTCGAGAAACGGAAGAAGCTGCATTGGTTCAGTGGATCAAGTCACTCGATGA
>MU863626.1:150207-220040 GCA_033575675.1 Parathielavia hyrcaniae
GTCAGGGGTTCCAGTCAGGGGTTGGGGTTGGCCGAGGGTCACCGAGGCCTCTGCAGGGCTCAGCCCGTTACACTCAGGGGTAAATAGGGGTAAATCAAGCAGCTCGCACCACGGGTTAGGGTTGACAGCCCTGCGCCCTAACCCTGAGAATCTCATAAACACAAATTGTCATAACTACATTCACTTCATTCATTCCTTTCTGTTGGCAAGTCAAATGAAAGAAACTGTCAACTCACAAGCCAAAGCGATGGCCGTCCTACAACCAGCACCGACACCTACAATCGATCCTTCAAATCCAACCATACTACAATGGGACGACCTCGGCCTGTCATTAATTTACGACTTCATCACCGAGGCCGAAGAAAAGGCCATGATTGATGCTTTTCACGCTCAAGACCCGCTCGACGAAGGAAACCAGAAACGACGCATCAGCCAGCATTTTGGCTACCATTTTGACTACTCCACCTTCGGCGCCTCTGAGACACGCTTCACGCCCGTTCCCTCGTACATCACCGATTTTCTCCCCCGCCTGCCCGTCCAGACCTACTTGCCCGACCAGTTCACCGTGCAGTACTACCCGCCGGGCAGCGGCATCCCGCCCCATGTCGACACCCACTCCATGTTCGCCGAGGCCCTGTACAGCCTGTCCTTTGGGAGTGCCGTACCCATGCAGTTTAGGATGATGGGTCCAAACGACGCCAGGAAAATGCGCTTGCCCAAGCGGTCCCTGCAGAGTGAAAATGCCGGGTCCGGATCTACGTCAACTGTCCCGGGGAAGCAGTGCCAGAGACCGGATGAAGAGCAGCCCCCAACCTGGGAATTAGTGCTGCCAGCCCGCTCCCTGCTGCTTATTACGGGGCCCTCGCGCTACGGCTACACGCACGCCATCAGGCCGAGAAAGACGGATGTCATGGACGGGAAGACGGTGCCGAGGCAGGGGCGCTATTCTATTACTATGCGGACTACGAGACGAGGGGACGAAATTGGGTGTGACTGTGCGTATCCAGGGGTATGTGACGCTATGATACGGGAGGAGATGGCTGCTGTTCACGACAAGCACACTTCAGCAGGAACATAAGCAGCAAGTTGAGCCGATCGACGATAGACAGCTCGAGTTCGATGCCTAACCTGAGGTTTCAGGTTGTCGGTGAGCCGGGCACAGCATCAATCCAGGACAGGGCGGTACATCAGAGGTACGGTATTAGTGCTCGTTGATTTGCCTCAGAGATACTGGCTCTCACAGCATCAGGTAGCTCACTCCGGTCAAGAAACTTCTTCAAACGTATATTAACTTGCCTAACTACCCATCTCCAAAGGACTGTTCTAGGGCTGGGATGGATATGATCTCCCTCTTGCTCCGTGGCAGTCTGGCGGACGTTGGGACGGATATTGTCGGCATAGGAAGCCACACGACGCCCTTCGAGAGGCTGATAAAACACCGGCATCCTCACATGTTATTTGACCAGACTACAGAATCCTGAACCACCCTGCTCCTCCAACGCCCAGATCCCTTTCTCCGGTAGATGATTGAATCCCAACTCTCTCCAGTCCCTAACATTGACAATAATGATGCGAGTTGGTTTCTTGAGTCCGGGCTTCATGGGCACGCCAATGGCCCTAAACCTGGCCCGCAAGTTCCCTCTCACCCTCTGGAATCGAAGAAGTTCCAAATACCCGCCGTTGGTGCAAGCAGGGGCAAAGACGGCTCCATCGCCAGCTCACGCCATCCGGCATTCCGACATCATCTTCATGATGCTCTTCGACGAACACGCCATCCGCGCCGTCCTCACCGACGACGTCCGACACGAACTCCGGAGCAAGACCCTCATCAACAGCAGCTCCGTGTCGGTCGACTTCAGCCGCCGCCTGAGCGAGCAGGTGCGCAACGCAGGCGGCGAGTTCATCGAGATGCCCATCAGCGGCAGCAAAGTCCCCGCCGAGCAGGGCAAGCTGGTCGTCATGATGGCCGGCGACAAGGCCGTGGTCGACCGCATCAGGCCCTACATCGAGCCCATGGCCAGCGCGGCAGTCTACTGCGGGTCCACAATCGGTTGCGGGCTCAAGATGAAGTACGCAGCCAACACCCTCCTCATCGCCATGACGGCCGGCCTCGCCGAGGCCATGAACCTGGCTCGGGCGCAGGGTATCGACCTAGACGCCTTCGGCCGGGTGCTTGACGCCAGACCGCTGGCGTCGGCCTGCTCCAGGGTCAAGGTGGCCAAGATGCTGAGTCAGGACTGGTCGGCGTAGGCGGCCATCAGGGACTGCTACAACAGCACCCAGCTGATCCAGGCGGCGGCCCGGGAAGCCAACACGCAGTCGCCTCTGATAGGGCTCTGCGCCTCTCTGTATCGGCAGGCGATCGAGTCGGGTATCGGCGACGAAGACATGATAGCCGCGGTCAAGTGTCTGGCGGGATCGGAAGGTTTCCGGGGCACAGCGACATCCGAGCGGGCTCCAGAGAAGCAAGCATTGCAGTGAAAGCCGTGACGAAACGTGAACAGGCCCGCGGCCAAGGTGTTGGATCTTTTGGTCCAATTCAGTCGAAAGTTGTGATGGTCTTGAAGCTTGCTTCGTCCGCTTGAAGGTTAGAAGCGGGCAGGCCGTGGGGGTTGACGCAGGTAGAGTAAACACAAGTTTAGACATGCTTCTGTCAAGCAGCTGTGCAACTTTATGACAGCATGCGGGGTTGTCCGACTATGAACATCGAACTGCCAAGCGAACAAGCAGCTAGACGGAATCCACTCCGATCCATGGTTTGATCCGGTGTCCAGAGTAGGGCTACTGCACCGGAAGGCAAGGCAGTCGGCATACCTCTAATGGTTGTATTGAGTCCCACTCCGGCCCTCCCCAGTTTCCAGCCAATCGGCTTCCTTGAGCTGACCAAGTCGACCAAGCATGCTTGTCTTTCATACACAAGCACACCCCCAGCCATCACAACTGCCGCTCATACAATCTCAAATACTGGCCTCTCCCCCAACGCCCGCATCCTAGAACTGCGTCAGTAGTTGCGAGGGGAGGACTGAAGGATGGTGTAGGAGTTCTTCGTCAGTGCAGGGGACGACGGAGCAAAGCAGGCGTTGGAAGCCGAACTGATACCCATCCATCTGTTCATCCGGTGTTGGGCGACCACACATTGCCTCTCCTCCCAGTGTGAAGCAGGTCGGCTGTATGAATCCAGACTCGGCTCGAGCTAGCCACAGCGTTGTGTTTGGGAACATCGGGATCATGTCCCCTCCAATTCACAGATCCTGACAGGGTGATGGTACAGCCTCTTGAAGCGGCCATTACCCCTGGTATCGGCAATAACTTCGGTATCTCGTTTCCTCACGAGGGCGCAGGCTGGGGGTTATTTCCGACCGTCTTGTAGAGATCGCGCAGCTCGAAGGCCTCGTGGCCGCCCTCCGGGACCTCCCCAATAAGCCGGGCCGGCTGTCCGGCGACGATGCTGAAGCTCGGTATGACCGTATTTGGGGGTACGACAGTTCCGTCGAGGATTCGCACGTAGTCCTTGATGATGGCGAACTCGCCGATGGCCACCTTGGCGCCGATGTGGACGTGGCTCCCGATGGAGGCAGCTTGCACGACGGAGGCGGGGCCGACGAAGACGTGGTCGCCCATGCGGAGGGGCATGTAGGTGAATGCTCTGCAAATGTGTCGCGCGTGTCAAAAGAGAATCTCGCAAAACGTTGGTCGGGAATGTGGGGCGACAGTGGCTGGTGCATACCCTTTGTACAGCCGGCCCGGCGGTCGCAGGCAGCAGCCCCGACTCAGGAAGCAGTAACGTCCTATTGCCACGGCGGTGCTGTTCGGGGTTGCGCCAGACTGCGACGATGCCTGGATGGTGCGCACAAGGTCACCGCGGATCATGACCTCGGGTTGAATCACGGTTTTCCCGCCGAGCATGATGTTCTGCGTCCCGACCAGCGTGGCCTTGCGCGCCACCTTGTTGCCCGTGTCCGTCTCGATGTACTCTCCTCTCGGCGGTCTTCGTGACGACATGTTGGTGATTTCGGCTGACTTGCTTGTTGTTCGGCTTGCGAGTCGCGACGAAGTCGACGACAGAGTCACGGTGGATCTGATTCTCCTATCAGGAGCGCGCACGAACCATTCCACAGACCGCGCTTTGCAAAATCAACTTCTCTCCCACCAATTGGAAGCCAATCATGAATCAATACGCAGTAGTTAACCTTGAAATTCGCAACTCCAAAAAGGGAGTAGTGCAGCGCCAAGAACTCCCAAAGTCCGGATACAGGCGGGAAGAACAACGACCATTTCATGACTGCGGCTGAAATGGGCGCCTTCAACTGGTGTCAGCGAGGCCGTGGCTGCGGCCTCGCAGATGATAACATGCAACTCCCAAACCCCTCCCAATTTCCGTCCTCCTTACTGACGCCCTGACGAGAATGGCGACGACGCTGCCAGGGAAGAACAGCGAACCCGGACATGAGACAGGTACGGTACTCGCCCCCTCCCCTCCAGCGCAGTGGCTTGCTATCTAACCTTCTCTTTTCCCCATGTGGCTTACCTGTAACGTGGTCCACCATTGAGCGGGACACCCCATTGACCGGGACACTTTTTTCCCCACTGTAACCACCTAACTTCAAGACGCGTTTTCTCTACCACAACAATGTCCGACAGCTTTCCAGAAAACCGAATTCTTCTCGCGATCAATGCGATTCGATCAACACCGCGCTTGAGCGTCCGACGTGCCGCAGAGATATACAACGTACCCAAGTCGACAATTGCTGCGAGAATGAAGGGCCGAGTCGCGAAGTCCGACAGCTACCACGGCCGTTCGAATTTGACGAAGATCGAAGAGGAGGCAATTGTCAAATAATACTCGACCGAGATTCGCGAGGGTTTCCGCCCCAGATTGTCGACGTGGGTGATATGGCCAATCTCCTGCTTCGGAAACGCGGTGCGCGACACGTCGGAAAGAACTGGCCAGATCGCTTCGTTGCACGGCGTCAAGAAGTAAGGACGCGTTTTAATCGCGTTTACGACTACTAGAGAGCTCTCTGCGAAGATCCTGCAATTATCGAGCCATGGTTCCGACTAGTTGCCAACATGCGTGCGAAATACGGCATCCTCGACTGCGACTTCTACAACTTCGATGAGACGGGCTTCATGATGGGCATGATACAGCCAGGGATGGTGGTTACGCGCTCCGATCGGGTCGGCAAACCAAAGGCTACTCAGCCCGGCAACCGGGAATGGGCGACGGCAATTTGCAGTATCGCTGGCGATGGGTATGTGGTGCCGCCTTTCTTGGTGGTGAAGGGCCGTTTCCACTTCGCCAGCTGGTACTCTGAACACCAGGTTCCCGACGACTGGGCCGTCGCAACAACAACCAACGGATGGACTGATAATAAGACTGGTCTGGAATGGCTGCAGCATTTTGATGAGCACACCAGACACCGTCGGAGGGGTATATATCGGATGTTGGTGCTCGACGGCCATGAGAGCCATGTCAACGCCGAATTCGAGGACTATTGCAAGGAGAACAACATTGTCACCATTTGTCTGCATCCCCATTCTTCGCATCTTACCCAGCCTCTCTATGTTGGTTGTTACAACGTCCTGAAGAAGATGTACAGTGCCGAAATCGAGCACTTCATCAAGGCCCGGATTACGCACATCACCAAGCCCGAGTTCTTCCTTGCGTTTAAAGCCGCCTTCCGCCGGACTTTCACCCAAGAAAACGTTTTCGGGGGGTTTCGGGGTTCTGGACTTATCCCCTACGACCCGCAGGCCGTGCTTTCGAAGCTGGATGTGAAGTTGCGGACGCCAACACCCCCTGGGACCCCTGATGGACCACCAACACCTTGGGTCTTCAAGACCCCCCAGACTACCAACGAGGCCCTTTCGCAGTCTACCCTTATTAAAGGTCAGATTGCGAGACATCAGGGAAGCTCTCCAACTCCGATTTTGGCTGCTGTCGATCAGCTGTCGAAGGGAATGCAGGCGGTTTCCCATCGGGTCACCTTTTTAGAGTCCGAGGTGCGGACAATTCAGGAGGCTAACGAAGCACTCTCCAAGCGTCGCAGAGCCAAACGGACGCGTCTCCAAGATGGAGGGACTATTAATGGAAGCCAGGCTAGGGAAAAAATGGCAGAGAAGGGTGTGGTGGAAAAGGAAGGACGCGTCGAGGAGGAAAATGAAGGGCCATCAAAGAGGCGTCGGACAGGTTTGCGGCTCTGTGGTATCTGCCGCGAGACTGGCCACAATGCAAGGACATGTCAGGAGGCTAGAGAAATACATAGTTCAAGCGATTCTGAATAGTTGTAATTGATTGCATTGGATTCTGGTTGGCTTTTGGCAGTTTGCAGTGGTCCGGTCTAGAAAAGTGTCCCGGTCAATGGGGTGTCCCGGTCAATGGGGTGTCCCGCTCAATGGTGAACCACGTTATCACAATCCACCTCGATTTTCTTGTTTTCTTACCTTCTTCCCTTTACATGCTAACAAACAACCGACACCAGAGCTGGATGGCACCCAACCCGAGGAGCCCGCTGCTCAGGACGCGCACACCGTGACCGCATCTAGTGACTTGCCAGGCCATGAGGCACAGCCTCCCACCATGACCGACCTCATCCGCGAGCTGCAAGAGACCAACCGGCTGCTGAGGGAGATTGTCTCACAGAAAGCTGTGCAGCAGCCATCTCCACGGCCCACCAAACAGCCGCTGCCTCCCGCGGCGAATGGGTCGTCGTCTTCAGCCACGTCGACTCTTGGCGCCCCGGGGCTAGTGATGGATCAAATGCGGCATCTTGCCGATGATCTTGCTCATGCTGCCTTTGGTTCAGGGAACCTAGGGCGCCGGCAACAACTCCGGGACCGGCTCATATCCAGGTGGAACCGTGTTAGGGGCTCACGCTTGCCATTCGGAACGGACAAGGAAATCTGGCTGTCTCTCAGGATGACTGGCACCCTGAGCCATACGTTGCAGCCTCTTAGTCAGGCCGTGGAACTCGTCTGGCAGCACAGGGATACGTCGGTGTTCCGAGACCTGGGTCTGACAGGCCTTGAAATAGAGCGCCAGTGGCCCGTCCAGCTCGACCCCGACCGCTTGACGTCGACTGACATGAGGCAGCATGGTTGGATTTCTGGCGATACCCCCAGTTCCGACTGGATTTTCGCTGCCCATCCTTTCGTTTATGGCCACGACGACATGCTTGTCCCGGCAAACACCAAGCTCAAAAGACGACTTGAAGACCTTGAATCCACTGGTACCGGCTGGGGCTCGGACGCGGGGCTTGTCAGCCTAGGCTCTTTCTGGTAAGCCAGTGCCAACGTCTAAAGGCCCGCTTCCAATCTTTCTTTCCGTCCTCTTCCTTCTCCTCCTTCTCCGTTGTTCGCCCTCTGTTCATGGAGTCATTTTATTGATCATATAGGACAGGGTCTTCGCGGGCGTGGCCTCAAAATATGGCGATTTCCCCCTCAGCATGCTCGCACTCGTTGCTGCTGTTTGCATGATGAAGGGGAGATCTCCTGACGTGGTGCACTGGCACACGGACGCCGTACATGAACTCCTCCATCAGTTTGGCGCCGCATGGAGGCCTCTCAATCACCGATTTTCCCACAAGGGGACAGGCCCGGGCGATGGCGACGTGACGTATCGGCACACCATCCGCTGCTTTTCTGCTCACCCACTGAGAGCCTTGCCCAGTAATGAGTCGTTCATTCACTGCCGTCGAGAGAGGGGCCAATTTTCAGCCATGCCTGGCACCACCCGCGCAGGCTCGTTCTCTTCTGAGCGACGAATGTCCGTCTTCTGCCATTGGCAGTCAACGTCTGCCGGTGACGCACCGCACTTCACCATTTCGGTTCTTGGCGACCTCCACAACACGTGGACTGGCAATCAGGCGACGCTTTACTAACCCGGGAAGCCCATCGCTTCACTGTCAAGGGCGAGGATGCCGGCTATCACCTGCTTCAGTTGACGGTGCATCGCATGCTGGTCGCTTGGGAGATGGAGTGGTCCCGCTGCCTCGACACGCTGGGTGATGCTATTAAAACGAGTGTCAGACTCCCTATCCCACCACCCTACACTCACATTGCATCATGCGCACCCTTGACAACAGCTCCATGACATTCTCAGCGAAGACACCACCACAAAGCTGATGCTCGACTCCTCGTATAGCCGGTCCCGAGTCTACTTCAAGACGCTGGAATTTCTCCGGATTTTCAGCGACACAATCCGAGAAACTGGCCGAGATTTGGAAGAAATGTATCCCGGACGCCTACGTCCTAGCAGGTATCTACCTGCGGCCATAGATGTTCGAGGCCTGTATAGGGAGGACACGGCCACAGATAGGACGATTTGGGAAAACTGGCGCTTCTTGACCCAGTTCCAAGCCGAAGCTGAAGATCGACTGTTACGCAAGGTCTCCCAGATGACCGAGGAGATCAAGATTTGCGAGACGGGGTGGGTTGTCAGACTCGGTCGACCACTTACCGGATTCAGCTGATGGATGGATGGATTTTATTCCGCCCGGAGGCACTGAGCCTAAAGGGCCTTGGCACGCTAACTACATACGATTCGTCCGCTTCTTCCCATGATCTCGCACAGGATTCAGCTGATTTCCCAACGCAGCTTGTCAGAACCAAGGGGGTCACGTGACCAAGGGGTCCTCCGAAATACAGGGTCTCCTTGGAAATTAGGCCCGGGGGGACAGAGAGAAGACCAACAATTGATCAATTCGCAGCGCAATTGCCGCAGCGTTGAACAACCTCAATTTGACCGATTCTACAGTGCATTGCTCGTCGCTCGAAGCCTACAAGATACCGCTGGTTCCAACACAGCTTTTCAACGCAACCTCGCTGCGCGAGGCGTCAAAGCCCACCACGATGAACTGCTATGTCATTGTCTTCACCATCATGACCGTGGTATATTTTCCGCTCGGCTTTACAGCGGTAAGTTTTCCCATGTACTTTAGGTACCTTGAGAGAACCCTTTGGGAATTTCAAACTGATGTTCTCAATTTTTGGACGGTCCCTACCTTAGGCACTATTCAGCACACCCCTTTGTGAGGGCCAGACAGAAATTTCCTGGCGGTTTACGCAATCCACACTCATCGCCTGTTTCAGCACCTATTTCCTGGCCGTCTTTCTGATTTGGACCGCAGACCGCTGGGAATCTGCTGAATCCATATACATGCGGCTTCGCTCGATCGGGTCATGGACATGGGCTCAACTCCAACAGCGAGTTGCTGGTGCCGACACTAGGCACGGTGGGAGTTCCCAGGACGGCTCTAACGGTGGTGACACGGGGCGGAACGTGTAGCGGTTTGTTGACAGGTAATCAGACATACCTGTCGAGACTGGAACGATCATGACGGATACGACCTCATCATCCCGGCATCTTGCCCCATCTAGCATGGCGCCAGACTAGTCACTTTTCGTCCACACCGCCGCGTCATACCCGTCCATCCACTCAACATACTCGCTCCCAGCCGCAGCCCAGCCCTTGATTCCACCAGCAAGAGCAAGGCTCTTCAACTCGTTGTCGCCGGCCTCGGCGATGTGGTCGGCCAGCCAGCCCGTCGCTCTTGTTCCTCGTCCGGCGGAGGATCCTTGAGACCAGTCAGAAGGCAATGCAGCACACAATCTGGTGTCATGGGAGACGAACCGCAGTAGAAGATGACCTTGCGCAGGCCCGCGGCTTTGCACAGGGCGTAGACCGAGGGCAGCGTCGGGTACAGGCTTTGCGCGGGGAGGTTGATGGATCCACGGATGGTGCCGCCCTGGATCATTCATGCAGCTCAGGTCGTCAGCCAAATCTTCGTTGTCAAAACGACGAATGCAACTGCGAGAGGTCCCAGCCGTCCCGCCATGGCATCAACCGACCTCGAAATCCGTCCGCCGCAAATCAACCAGCACAAAGTCCCTCTTGTCAGCCGGAGCCGTCTTGAGCATCTTGAGGACCTCCTCCCGGGAGATGGTGGCCACGTCCGACTTGGGCGCGGGGTAGGCTGCGTGCCACGGCGCGGCTGCGGGAGGTGCGTCTGAGGACATTTTGAGGGTTTGGTGCTGTTGTGTGCGAGATGCGGCGCTGGGTTTAAGGACGCTCTTGAGGATAGAGATGCTTTGGTTGGCCAGTCTCATTACCTTGGGTATTTGGCGAAGGGGAGATCAGTTTGGCATGTTCCACGAGTTGAAGGGAAGTCCAGACTCCAGGTGATGGTGTCACTGCGAGAGCGTGATTGGCTCAAGCATGGAGAGCTTGGAAATTGTCTGAAAAGGGCTCCCACTAGGCGCACAGGCCGGCGCCCACTAGACGCACAGGCCTGTGCGCTTACGTAGTTAATTGATAGTGGGCGCCAATGTGCGTCTAGTGGGCGCCCCCTGCCGCCGGCCCGGAGCGGAAGCAGAGAATCGCCGCCAAAAAAGATGCTCTCCAGTAGGATTGTGGAAGTACTGGAAGCTTCACAAGTCTCGATCACAACGTAAAGAACATCATTGCGGCAGCAAAACTTTGCCGATCGACCAGTCGAGGATGTCAATGTCGACAACAAGCTCAGCGGCGGTGCGTTTTCTATCACCCTGAAAAGATGGGTTGGTGCGGTGCGGAGCTGGACTCGCCCGAGACGGGAGCTGGCTGCCCGGGTTTTGCGCGTCGGGTGTGAAGGCTACACTCGCAGCGCGGAAGCGCCCAGATGTCAAGGACGATGTTGGGACAGCGATTTGCGGAGGCCTGGGTCGGTGAGTTTCACCATGCGCAAAGCATCTAATTTGACTTGTTGTTCACACTGCTCGTCAGGGACTTCGAGACTTCGGTACTGGCGCGGCGTTGTTCGACTACCGCACCGGGCCCCTTGACATGGCGGGTGCACATGTGCCATGTCAGTGTTCCGGAGCCTCCTCAGAGCACCTCATTCAGCTTCACGCTGCGGAGGCGCGGACACTGCATGAACTAAGCCTTCCAAGGCATGCTCGCTTCAATCTTCCGGTGCGGCTGAAAACAAGCGTACATAGATAGTTAAGGTACCTTATCTCTCGTTTTGATGCGGCTCTTAAAGCTGCAGCTGACCAATTTCGTCCAGGGCAACCGCAGAGCTGCATATGATGTGTCCAGCACTCCCGCACTCACTCTCTCGAGGCCCTATCTTCTCCATTCTGAGAACATCTCGGCTCCAAGACAATCCAGTCTGTAACTGTACGAACCCCCTTGTTTGTAGTATGCGGCTACTCCCACGTCCTAATTAACAAACACCTCCCTTGATACTGGTTGCATTCTCACAATCTTTCAGACTCTCTCCTCTGCAAGCAGGGAGCTAGCAGCCAAGATGCCCTTCAACTTTACGGAATACGACACAAAATGCGCCGGCCTGAGCCCCGAGGAGCTGCAGTTGGAATGGCAGCACTACACTCGTCTCATCTCGGGCGCATCCACCTCGACCGCCGTGTCTGGCTTGGCCATCCCGCTGACCTGCGGCGTATCGCTCATCGGCGTCGGCATGGCTGCGCCGGCCATCCACAATGCTCGCAAGAAGCGCGAGATCATCGAGAAGCACCTCCAACGACTCGGCGCCACCCACGAGACTCGGAAGCGCGACGTCCTCGGGAGCATGGCCTTCAGCGGCACCATCGGTGTGGTGACGCTGGGCGTGGGCTCGCTCGGCGCCGATGCCGTTGCCCAGGCCGGGGCCGAGCATGGCATATGCGCCATTGCCGAAAACGAGACAGCCATCAAGATCGTCACACACGCCGCCCTCGACGGTGCCGGCATGGCGCTGGAGCATGAGTACACGCACCACAAGCAGGAGAAAGAGGCCGAGAGGTCTTTCCAGGCTGCCGGCGTATTTCAAGCCGTGGCCGATGCAAAGGCCCAGGAGGCTGGGTACGGGGCTTCGTCACTCAATCCTCCTCAGGGCTACATTGCTCAGGGCTACACTTCCCAGGGTTACACCGTTCAGATTTACCCTGCTCAGGGCAGTACCGACAACAGCTATGGATATGGCTATGCTTACCAAGACCAACCACAGCCGCCTCCTCCGTACTCCGCGGCGTCGTCTGGTTTCGCAGTCCAGCCTGAAACGAAATCCCCAGCCATGCCCGCTGTTGGGGGAACTCGGGCCTACGGGGTCGACAAACCCGTGGCCCACACGCAGCAGACTCAGGTGCCATACTCTTACGACACGCAGGCGTCGGCACCCCCTAGCTACACTGCAGACCCGTCTGCTGCTCCTATGGGCTCGTCTGGCGACCCAGCTACCACCAGTCAAACCCAACCACCCCCGGCCTGCTTTGAGAGACAAGACAATACTGCCCAGCAACAGCAGCAACAGCAGCCCCTCAGCCCTGTCCCGACACAGTATCCCCCGCCCCAGGATCAAAGGTCGGTCAGCCATAATGGCCAAGTCACGTATGCAATCCCTCCACATCAACACGAAGAGACCAGACAGCAGGAGCCCCAGCAGGGCGCACAACAACACACCTCGTCGCCTCAAGCATCTCGGGTGGCTGACTCCAGCTACGAGCCAGGCTCAGGCCACAACGCCAATGCATACGATATGCGCGGGATGATGGAGTCTCTCCTATCAGCGACACCAGCCGACCAGCAGCATCAGCAGTCATCAGTCGTGCACCAGCCCCAGGACCATACACCAGGGAATCCATCTCCACAAGAGACACAAGCAACTCGACAAGTCAACTATCAGGCGGACTGCTCTGCCCACACAAACCCGGTAGCACAGCAACAAACCGGCGGTTCCTCGTACACGGGCTGGACCGGTCTGCCACCCCCTCCTCCTCCTCCCTCAACCGCCCCTACAACCTACAGCCGCTCTTACTCCAGTCCTCCGGCGGCCTACCAACCTCCTGTTACCCCTACCTTATATTTCCCGCCACCTCCCCAGGTGATGACCAATCCAGCCGGCTCCGCGCACCCGGCGCAGCCGCAGATTCCAGCCCCCGGCGCGAACACATATCCACCACAAGCAAACATGCCTCCACCCCCGATGATCCAGTCCTGGCAGCCCCCGGCCGCTGTTTCAACTCAGGAATACCCACCCGTGCCGATCCCCGGAGCGTACTACACATCACCCCCGCCACCGCCGCCACCTTCTCAGGTTTCAGCTTCGCAGCCTCAGTACCAGCACCAGCAGCACCAAGGGGGCTACTATGTCCCGGCGACGATGCATTCCAGCGGCGACCAATACTATCAAAACGTTGCGCCGCCTCCTCCACACCAGCAACAACATCAGCACTACCAGCAGCCTCAGCAGCATCAGCAGTACCAGCAGCATCAGCAGTACCAGCAGCATCAGCAGTACCAACAGCCTCAGCAGCAGCCGTGGAACGCACAGCCCCAGACTCAACCTCAGCACCAGTGGCAGCATCAACAGCCGTCTATGTATACTCCGACTCCAACCATGCCGGCGCCGCAGTGGTACTAAAACGATGCTCAGAGAGAGGCCAGGGGATGGCGGTGTTGGTCCATATAGGTGTCGGGAGTTAATGAAATCGTCGTCAGTAGGACTGGCAAGGGCGACTCACCGGTTTATTACGTGCAGATCAACAATGCAGCGTTAATTCCATGCCAGGACGGTTGGCCAGCATCCAATCCATTTTCAGGATGCCCAGAGCTCCCAGGAATATGGATAAAGCAGTTGAACTTTTGTCACGTTTCCAGTCTCAATGTCCCTCTAGTTAGCCTCTCGGCACATCAAGCTTTGGACCGTGCTGTTTTAACCGGCGTCTAAAACCGTCATTCTCGCCGGACAACCCGATTCGCTCTTCCCAACACCATCCTCTCACAAGCGGATATTAAAATCTGGGGTACGGCTCGGCGGTTTGGTCGGGTTGGTCAGACATTATGTAGCAGGACCAATCGGGGGTTGGCTGAATGTCAGTCTTGGTGTTCGGCGATGTGGGCGTGCAGAGACTGCCCTGGATGGTGAACATATCACAGCTTCCCGTGTTGCCTGTGTGGGAATCACTGGCACCTGCCCACGGATGAATTCCGATGATGTGAGCCGGATATTGATCGTGCTTTCCCTGCCAACCATTTGGAGGCCAGTGCCGACGGGAGCCATCGTTATGGGCTCATGTATAGTTGGAAGGGACCAGGAGAGCAGAGACCGTGACTGGAGGGAAACAGCCCAACTTATTACCACCCAGCGGGAACCCGTTCTCTGATCTTGGCCCCAGCCACACATCCTATTTCTCTTCATTCTACACACCTTAGGATTATCGAACTGCCTCCGAGACCATGACTCTCAGAATCTTCTTGGCGAGTCTACTTCTCGCTGCACCTGCCTTCGGCCACCCCGGCCACGAGGAGGTGTACGCACACGCTGCCCTCCCGCTCGAGCGCAAGTCCCTCGACCACTGCTCGGCCGAGTTCAACAGCCCCGAGTTCATCAAGAGAACAGTCGAGGTCCATGGCCGGGAGCTGGCGAGGCTCAGGCGGTCGTTGGGCCAGGAAGTCGAGCAGAACTTGCAGAAGTAAGCATTGTCCAGGGCTCTCTGTGTGCAAGGTGTCCGGCGGATTTTTAACTGACTGTTGACGCTGCAGGCGAGAGCTCCGCCCGCGCGATTACATCTCGGTGTCCCGCATCGACCACAAGAGCAACAAGACGGTGTCCAAGGGGATGGATCTTAGCACGCTGTTCTCGGATTCGGGCGCCTGCATGCTGATGCCCTCGGTCGACCAGGGCCCGCTGTGTAAGTCCGGGATGGCAGCCAGCGCCCAGGCAGACAAGATGCTGATGCAGAGGCAGACGTGAAGGGAGAGGAAATCAGGAAGGACATCACGGGCGGCGAGAGGGGCATTCCCCTGACGCTGGCCATCCAGGTTGTTGACTACAAGACCTGCCAGACGGTGCCCAACGCCTATGTCGACATTTGGAGCTCTAACTCGACCGTGAGCGCCGCTACCCCACGCACCCGGACACAACTCTCGCAACAGAAGCTGACTGACACGATCAGGGCATATACGTCGGCGTGCAAGGCTATCCCGGAATGGGCGACCCGAACGACGCCTCGATCCTCGATGGCACCACACTGCGCGGCGTACAGCCGACCGACTCGCACGGCATTGCCTCGTTCGACTCGCTGTTCCCGGGCCACTACGAGGGACGCGCCACCCACATTCACGGTAATCCATCACTCCCACACTTCCTCACCACCATTCATTTGCCTTTGATGAAGAAAGCAGGCAGCTGACAGAAAACCAACATAAAGCCATCGTCTACCTCGGCGCCACCAGACAAGCCAACAACACCATCACAGGCGGCCGCGCGGCGCACATCGGGCAGCTCTACTTTGACCAGGCGCTCATCGCGGCCGTGAACCAGGTGGCGCCGTACAGCGGTAACGGCATGCGCGTGACGCCCAACACGGCCGACTTCCTCTTCATGCAGGGCGCTAACGGCGACGACCCGGTCGTGCGCTACGCGCTGGTGGGCGGCGCGAGGCTCGAGGACGGCCTGTTTGGCTGGATCCGCTTCGGCGTCGACCAGCAAGCCAGCAGGCCCGTCAGCCCGTCGGCCTTTTGGACCGACAAAGGCGGCGTCATGAATCCTGTTGGGCCTGTCGCGCAGCTGCCGGGCGGCGGTGGCTGGCCTGGGTTTCCTGGCCGGGGGAGGAAGAGGGCTGCTGGTAGTGGTGTTGTGGAGAAGGTGGAGGGTGAGCTGGACAAGGAGTGACAACGGATGAAGATCAGGTATGGGTTGGTGGAATCCTGGCTTCAATGTTGGAGGGGATTCGGAGGAAGCGTTGTTCTTTGCAAACTGATTTAGGATAGCGTCAGTCGTTACCCGGTACACTTTACTCAGCAACATGAAACCAGAGAATGAAGTCGGCCATTCTCGAAATTTCCTTGAAAAATGTGATTTCTTTACATGCATTCGGACGAAGACACTTCACTATGTTGTGTAAACACCGCTCGTCAAGGCTCAAGCGGCCGACTGAGGTAGCGAAGTCAACTTCATCAAGTCTGACCCGTTCCGAGTCCTTCCTCGCCAGGACCTCAGAGCATAGAAATCTACCTTACCTAAGGTAATGGAAAGACCCGACCTCGGGACAAGTGCCGTAGTTGCCTGATTCCGCCACGATTCACAAACAAGGTCTTCCGCGCCTTCAACAGGTTGTCGATCTTTTTCCTCGTCAAATCCTGTCCAACCTCAACCCCCTAATTAAGAACTTACACTTGCCCCCCTAAAAATTCGCAGCTAAATGAATGATTGAGTATTGGCTACTGTCAAAGTCTACAATGATCAATTAGGTACGTTGCTCGTCCCCCGGTCTGCCTGCCCTCAAGGCACCCTATCAGCCATCGAACGCAGCTCGCCGCTCACGACTGTTGCAACCTTAAGCGAGTCCAACAAGTCCCGCAGCCCCTTGTCCTTGAGGATGCCCAGCTCCTCCCCCATCTTTTCCAGCTTGACCTGCAGAGCATCCAGGGCGCGGCGGGTGTACTCGAAGCTGCCGAGCCTCTCGAGTTGCTCCAGAAACAGCTTCTTCTGGTCCAGCGACATTCGCCCGGCAACGTGGCGCTGCGCGAGCAGGTTGCGCAGGAGTACCGCAGCTCTGGCGCACGTTGCCGGGTCTCCGAGCCTGTCACCCCCGCTCCGCCCGAGAGCATGGATGACGGGCAGTGAGTATTTGCCCTCGTCGAGGTCCTCGCAGAAGCCCTTTTTCTCCGTGTACTGACGAGTGTTCCACATTCATCAGTCGTCGCATGTCAAGAGCCCCAACCACCAGAGAGGGTCACTTACATCCGCCGACGTCAGGTTCATGTAGTCGTCTCGAATCTGGAACAGCCGGCCGAGGAAGTTCATGAAGCGAGTCAGGAGCGTAACGTCGGGCTTCTTGGCCGATGTCGACTTGGCGTCCATAAGCCTGGCCAGCATCCGGAAGAGCCCTGCTGTCTCTGCGCCACTCCGAGTCAGCTGGGGTGCGGCAAGACAAACAGGGAAAAGTCCTTACTGCTGTCAATCATGGCCAAGTAGTCTGCCTCGGTCGGGCATTCCAGATTGCAAATCCACCAGAGATCATGGCTTTGCCCTATGTACAGGTTCCGGAGCTCATCTGTCTCGATATCAGCAATCCGGAGAGCAGGCATGATCGGATGGATGGCGAGACTCACCGCAGAATATCTCCATGCACCGCGGACTGCTGAGTTTCTGCACTTCATGGAGTGCGTCGAGGAACTGGTTCCCGGCAGCATTGATGGTCTGCATTGGGCCAAACACCATGTGCGTGGCCGGCTTGCCACGGCGAAGCTGCGACGAATCTTGGATGTCATCCATCATCAGGGAAGCTCCGTGCAGAAGATTGATGATCTTCTTGATTGATTCTACGTCGTCGGGTGACAGCTGGAACCACGAGTTCAGCGTGTGCACGGTTCTGTCTCGAATGCCTTTGCCCGGCAGCGAGGTGAGGTATCTCGATGGCCCTTCCAGGATCTGTTCAGGGGTCAGTAAGCCGCCAAATGTTGATACCGTGGGAGCAAGATACTGACCTCGATTCCTAGTGCCGGAGCGTCCTGCACAGCTGCATGTGCCATGTCATGCTGACCAACGCCATTGACGACCTCATGGTGGGTGCCAGCCGGCGAGTGCTTAGGAGTATCGTGCACCGGGGGCTTTTGGGCATGTTCCGAGTCAAGTTCTTGCCCAACAGTCTCGTCCGAGTCAAGTTCCTTGATTATTTCGAGCTGAGACGGCGTGAAATACTCGCGTTCTCCACGGTATCTGGGGGCCTGAAGGCCCCAGACCACGTTTCCGCTCATGCCGAACTGCAATGCATCGAGGAGAAACTTCGCATCCTGGCAAAGATCACCTCTGCAAGGTAATGACTCGATGACTTGGAGATACTCGTCGGCATACTCCTTGGCCTTGATTCGGCACGCTGCTTGTGCTTGCTCGGATGTCATGGCGTGTCGGTGCATCGAGACCCAGATGGCATTCGGCACGAACGCATCACCGGCATCACCATCAACATGCCGCACCTTGGCCGCCTTCTGCTCGTGGTCCCAAGAGTGGCAGTCGTTGGCAAGGGAAAACTGAAGCCAGAAAGGGCGGGAAAGCTCGAGGCAGGTCTTTTGTTGGTCTTCAGGGATATGCAAACCCATGCCGAAGATCCAGAGCCCGAACGCAGCACTTTAAGTTTTGACTATTAGCTGATAGCCCAGAGAACGCAAGCAGACTGGAGACGACCTCTCTGGGATTGTTCTTCCACATACTCTGAAGCGACGTCGACGCGCCGGTACTGGAGATACTCATCAAGACTCTGACACTCCTTGCCGCGGTCAGACTCGGAACCACCCAGCATGACCTTAGTCCACTGCGAGAGCCACCCGAACGCCGTCTTGGCTCCTTGGGGGTCCGTCTCCCGCATGGCCATGCATGCGTCGATAATCATGCGCGCAACGGGCGAGCAGGAAGCGGCGTCCACCATCTCGCCGCCCATCACCACGTTGTACGCCTGCAAGAAGTCGGCCATGTACGGCGCCGCCACGGCGTTCGGTGCCCCGGCCGCGTCCGCGTCGATCATGTCGTCCATCAGGAACGTCATCTCCGTGACGTAGGCTACGAGCTCGAGCCGGTCGGGTAGTACCTCTGGCGTGCACGTCGACACAAAGTTGTACTTGGGGCCCATGGTGCCCGCGAAGCCCGGCGGGAGGGAACCGAATGCGCGCTTCCAGTCTCGCTGGGCGCGGAGGGCGCCGCGGTCGGCCAGTTCGGGGTGGCGGTTGACACGGAGCGGGATGTTGCCGCAGAGACCGTCCAGGGACGTGTCGTACGCGGAGGGGGGAATGATGTCGGAGTTTGGGTAGTTCATGACGCAGGTATGGAGTCAAGGGTGGGAGGTGAGAGGAGAAGAGATGGCCCCGATGGGGAAAATAAGGTCTGCTTTCTTCGAGCTGAGAGGTTGTCAATGGTCTAAGTGATGCTGAAAAGAACGTGGGGGTTCGAAACCGGGTTCCGATTCGGGGGAGCCTTCAGCCAGGTTCTCCTTTTTTGGTCTGGTGAAATTGATGTCGGGGAAGATGAAGAGCAATGACAGATTGAAGAGGAAACTAGAAAGAAGAAGGCTGGTGGCAATGTGCTCTAAGTCCGCCTGCCTCACACGCTTTCTCATGAGGAAGGGGGAGCTATCAAAAGGGGAGCGGGTCGTTCCGGAGAGGGGAAGGCATGTCTCACGTACCTGAATCTAACTCGTCGAGTCCATCTAAGGTAAGCTCAAAAGGCTTAAAACAGGGGTTCTTAATGGCCCGCAGCGTTCTCCTCAATTCGCAGGCGAGACGGGCCGTCCCAGCCTTGCCGCCGTGCCGACTCCTCCCTCGAGGGAACCGCAACTTCGAAGTAGACTGAAAAGTTCACGTTGGCAAAGCTAGCGGGAGTCGCGCTGAATGTCCATTCCTCTGAAGCGCTTCGAGGTTGCAGAGCTGCACTCCTTGACGTTGCGTGCAAAGCCGAGGTCGACAAGCGCCTTGGAAAATTGGAAGCGACTTTCAGCTCATGCAAGACTTCCGAAACATTCCCAACAGGGAAAGGAGGAGCACAGATAGCCCGAGCACATATCCTTCAAAATATCTCCTGTTTGTCATGCAGGCACCGAATGGTTGTTTCATGGCTGAGCACCGGCATCTTGCTCTCTTGGTCTCGGTTGAGACCTCGGTGCACTAATTACCAGACATGGAACTAATTACCTTATTGTCCCCATTGCGCCGGAGATAGGACATTGAGGATGAACGGGGCTCTTAATGAACATGTAGTCCATCAGCCCCTGAAGCCTACCTTGTATACGTGACCTAAATCTGACCTAAATAAATGAGACTACAGGGCTAGTAATTACCTGCCTACCCAACTCGCAAGCGCTGCGGCTGCTAATAGTTAGAGTCGGAGCCTCGATCTTGCCCAAGATCAAGACAACTCATACAGGATGCTCATACACTCATATCGATCTGGAGGATACACAGCCAGAGGTGCAGAGACATACAAGTCTGGTGTGACATGATCGACGTCAAAACGCTTGAGATTGAAATATGTACGTTTAATGTAAACCAAGACGTCAATACCCCTATTCTGAAGATCTCGCCAGTCTTGAAGTAAAATACCCATACTGATGACCCTGCAAGCCTTTCACCAGCCATGCACTTGTCATCCATTGGGTACCACAGTCACTCCCGTCGCCAACCCTCTCGTACCTAGGTAAGGTACCTAGTCTCGCTCAGTGGCGCCCCTTACTTGCCGGCGCGGTAAGAGTTCCAGAAGCTCTGCATGCGCGCCCGCTGGCCGGCAGTGAACTCCTCGTAGCAAGAGCTGTGCAAACAACACCCATCAGCATTGTTCCATTCATTGCTAACCATTCGTTGCCGACGGAGAACGCGACGGGAAGTACTCACTCATACGAATAATCCATATAGTTATGAATGGGATCCAAGCCCGGCGCACTCGGGCACGAGTCCCTCCCGATAGGGCAGCCGCTGGTCGAGCTGGCCTGGGCCGGAGTGTCCGAGACGGAGTCGCCGGCGCCGGTGCAGCCGCCCTGGAACGTGTGGTACAGGCCGAACCAGTGGCCGACCTCGTGGGTGGTGGTGTGGCCCCTGTTGTAGTTGGTGGTGCTGCCGCCGGGCACGGTACTGTACAGCACGGTGCAGCCGTCGCGGATCTGGACCGTCGACCCGGCCGTGCCGCCGCCCGAGCTCGGGAAGTAGCAGTACCCCAAGTTGTTGCCCATGTCGCGCAGGAAGTAGACGTTGAGGCTGCGGTAAGTGCCCTTGCGCAGGGCCCGCTTCATCGTCATCTCGTAGCCGTTGCCGTCAGCCGCCCAGTTGGCGTTGACCGTGCGGGTCGTGCCCTTGAGCGAGAACTGGATCGAGTGCGGGGCGAAGGCCTGGTTGAGCGTGTTGAGCTGGGCCGTGAGCATGGCGTCCTGGAGAGTGTTAGTGATGATTTCAGGGGCTTTATTGGAGTGAGGTCCAGTGGTTGGGCCTTACGGTGAGGTAGCCTCCGCTCAGGGACGTCGACGAGGCGACAACGTGGAAGTAGGTGTCGACAGTCGTGACGGCCCGGGTGGACACATTGCCCGAAGCGCGAAAGGCAGCCTCGCTCTGGGCAAACTGCTGAGAGATCTTGATGTGCTCGGCATCCGGCTCAGGGGCACCGCAGCTAAACCCGTGTTTGGAAGGCTTCGCGGGGATGGCCAGGGCGCTGTGAGCCGCCAGAGCAGCGAGGGCGAAGGTGAAGCGCATGGCGGATATGGGTGGCACGCCAACTTGAAGGGGAGGAGGGATAGGGGTTAGGGCAGGTTGTTCAGATTGATCAAGAACCGGCTGTTGTCCAGCTCATGACGATGGAAAACGGGAGATCATCTAGGCTTATGTAGAGCCGAGTTCCATGCTTCTCTTCTTGATCTCCCACCATCCCCATTCTGGCTTCTGCGCAGTGTTCGGCACTGGGGCCGGATTCTGGAAGGTCAATCGACGGCAGACCTTGGGCAGCCACGTTTGCTCTGTTGGCAATGCGACCCCGGATGATGGACGGAGACTGGAAAGGATATGCGAAACAGGCTACCGCACTCGACTTCCTTCCCGATCAGAGTCATGCGTTTCCATGATTGCGCTCGAACCTCGAGGTTGTGGTTGAGGGGCGGTGGGGGACCAACAAAGGCGGTCCTTTTGGACCTACCCGTTAAGAGATGGCTTCATCTTTAGGTCGGCTCGGCGTCTAGAATGTGACTGTATCTAGCCCAGCCCCCCTTGAAGACCTCGACATCACCGCAACGGCGAAGAGGTGGTCCACTAGTGCTGGGCACATGGCCGGTCGTCGCCGTGGCGCAAAAAGTCGCGACCAATCAGGCAGGCATTCTCAGAAAAATGCACGACATCTGCGTTGGACACCAAGATAACGCTCAACGCTAACTGGCCAGGCTCTTGGGCACTTCCCTGGAATCCTTGGATGGCACGTCCAATCTCATTCTCCCCGGTCTTCGGAGCTGTCACAGGACGCCAAGACGCAGTGCCGAGCACCCCACGGAGACGGCCGAGCGGTTCCTCCGGCACTTGATGTGACCTCCCCAATCGGGAAGTTGAGGCACCAAGGGCGGCCCAGATAAAGCCCCTGACTCCCGTCCGCCAAGCGCAATCCAAGCTGCGGAAGGCAGGAGTTCGGGGCTGTTGCAATGCCGTCTTTGAGGGGCTTCGAGGTTGGGCTTCGTGATTGTGCTTTTACCCATGGGGGGCTCGCCAGATAGAGGCCGATCATCGATTCATACACAACCTCCTGCTCTTTCCACATCACGGAGAGCCTTCTCTACACCACAATCTTACTCTGCAGCAACAATGTTCTCATGTCGATAATGCGCTGCTACCATGATGTGGGCTTCCTCTGGGAGCTGCATGTCCTGCTCGATTCTGACTGTCGTAACCAGCGCTCCCAACAATCCAATTTTTCTTGGCAATCTTCCAATCCAATCAATTCAATTCAATTATGGAAATTTTGGGCTCAATTCAATCCAATTCATACACCGTGATTGATTGACGAATTGCCAAATATTAGCCCTGATTTTTACCTTTTTTGGACACCCTGGAAAACCCTGGGGGAGTAAGTGATGCGGCCTGTTTGGCCGGAAAAACAGCCGGGCCGGGCGCGTTGTGGGGCCCTGGTTCGAGACACGTCGCATCGTGATGGTTCCCCTTGGTGTTGCGACTTCTACGATCCGCCTGAAGCTCTCCATGGACCGGATGAGGTAGCAGGCTACCTTGGCGAGCCTGTTCGGCCGGTGAATCAACCGTTGCAGTGGTGGTTGAGCAACCAAGAGCGATTTCCTCGTCTGTCGAACATGGCGTTCGACTTGCTCTCTAATCCACCGATGTCAACAGAGTGCGAGAGGACGTTCAGCCTTGCGAAACTGGCCGTGGGGATGCAAAAGCACTCTATACAGGAGGATACGATCTCCAAGGTCCAGTGTCTGAAGAATTGGCTGCGAAACCGGGATCCTTAGCAGAGCTGTCAGGGGCCTAGTTGTCTCCGGGGGTGGGGGGGTTTGGGGGGTTTTGTCGGGTCGGAATAACCTCACCCGGAATCATATGACTATAATTGCAATTCGTCAATTCAATTCAATTCTGGGACTGCAATCAATCAATTATTCATAAATGCTTCAATTCAATTCAATTCTGAAACACGGATTGGATTGATTGGATTGTTGGGAGCGCTGGTCGTAACCGAGCCTCACTGTCGGTTTAAACTTCGAAGTTCCCTTTCACGTCCGTGGTACCTTAGAACATATGTTCCGCACTGAACAGTGCGCTTTGAGAAATGGAAGTCGAAAGAAGCCTACGCCATTGCCCTTGACGCTTTCACATTGTTAGTAGGTACCTTACATATGTATTATGCGTGCTCTTAACTGTCAGGTTGGGAGGGGTTTCCATTCTCACTTCTAGGTGGTGCCCGCACAACCCCTGGATGGGTTATGTTCATTGTCCATGTTTGGAGACACCCAGATCTAGACTCGGCCAGTACAGCAAGCTCAAGTGAGTGACGATACCCGTTCCAGCATCATTCAAGGCTGATGAATGCAAAAGATCTTGAGGCTATGTACCCGGCTGCCCCTCCTATACTAGCGCCCCGTTCTATCAATCTATCCTGACTCAAGTCTACTATCGAAGAGATACACATTGACGATCCAAAGCCCACCTCAATCCCTACTGGGGGGTATCTTACTCTCCTTTCACATCATCGTGCCCAACATCCTTACTCCCACCACTCCCCGACTCCTCCCTGGACCTCTTCCCGGGCACAGCGAGCACCCCATCTTCCCGCACATGCTCGCGATGCTCCTCGGTCTTCTCATACTCGACCAGCAGCTCCCCGCGCTTGCCATACCGCCTCGGCTCGACGCGGGCCCGGTGCACGACGGTGAACACGCCCTTCCAGCCGTCATCAACCTTGTGGAAGATGACATCCATTTCCTCGAGCGAGCGGTAGGCCGTCTCCGGGTAGAAGAAGTAGACGGACGGCACCATGACGGCGTTGATGACGGCAAAGATGATGTATGTCTGGTAGCCGATGTTGTTGAAGGCGACGGGGGTGATCATGACCACCAGGAAATTGAAGATCCAGTTGGCGCTCGTCGACAGGGCGTTGGCCGGGGCGCGGATGCGCAGCGGCACGATCTCGGCCGGGTACAGCCAGGTCATGCCGAGCCAGCCGACGGCGAAGAAGGTGTTGAAGACGAAGAGGAAGACGATGCCGGCGATCTGGAAGCCCGTCGTGTCGGGCCGCGAGTTGACGCCCGCCAGCACGGCCATGGTGCCGGCCTGGCCGACGGCGCCGAAGAGCATCAGCTTGCGCCGGCCGACGCGCTCGACGAGGAAGACGGCCGGCCACGAGGCGAGGAAGTACTCGGTGCCGTTGAGCGCCGCGAGGAGGCGCGAGAGGAAGTCGGACATGCCCAGGCCGCGGTAGATGACGGCCGCGTAGTAGGTGATGAGGTTGATGCCCGAGATCTGCTGGAAGACCTGGTTGAAGTAGGCCAGCAGGGTCCGGTGCAGGTTGCGGTTCTTGTCCATAGTGAAGAGGTCGCCGAACGTGCCCTTGGACATCTCCAGCACCGCCTCCTTGATGGCCAGGAACTCGTTCTCGACGACCCGGTCCGTCACGTCGGCGTCCTCGAGTGCGGCGATCACCTCCATGGCTGAGTCCTCGCGGCCCTGGAGGATGAGCCAGCGCGGAGATTCCGGCATGAAGGGGATGAAGGCGAGGATGATGATGCAGAAGAAGACTTGGAAGGCCAGTGGGAAGCGCCAGGCCACGGACCCCGGGGCGAAGGACAGGCCGAGGTCAATCCAGTAGCTGATCATGATGCCGCAGGTGATGAGGGCGCCCTCGATCATGACCATCTTGCCGCGCTTGTGGGCTTTGGACGTCTCGGACTGCCACGTGGGGACCTAGGGGGTTTTAGTCGGCATGTATCTGACCTAGAAAAATCCAAGAAATACTTACGGTGGAAGTGTTTCCGCCATTGCCTAAGCCCGTGATGATCCTTCCAACGATGAACTGCTCGAGCGTCGTGGCGCTGGCCTGCAGAATAGCACCGATGACCATGATAGCGGTGCCGAGCATGATGACACGCTTGCGCCCCAGAGGATTGCCGATAAAGATGGTGATGACTGCGCCAAGAAAACATCCCAGGTTGTACGAGGCGACGGCGATGCCTTGGTAGGTCGACCGGGTAGAGGATTCCTCGTGGGTGAGGCCGGGAGCTTCAGGGTTGATCATGGGGAAGGCGTCGAGAAAGACCTTGAGAGTGAGGATACCGCCCATGACGCCCTGGTCTGTAACATGGTGGGTTAACAAAAGTCTGAACATGTGCCCGGGGGAAGATCTCACCATAGCCGAAGAGAAGGAAATCACATCCTGCAATGGTGCCCACGGCCAGGTTCAGGGCCTGGCCCCTGAGCCCGAGAAATTTCTTCATGATGCGTTCCTAGAAGCTGAGGGCCGGGTTGCGGTGGAAGCTTTTGGATGTGACGAAACTTGAACGGTTCTGGTGAGAAAGGAGCAGCAGTCGGGTTATATAGGTAACCCCATCTTCAGGGTCTGTTACACGACAGGGACACTATCGAAGCATTGCGCAGCACCCACATGCCGTGGACCCCTACTTCTCTCACCAAACCTCGCGCTCGGTGATACTCGCTGTAGGATTGGACCCTGGTAGGTCATGGTTTCCGTCGGACCGTGTTCTCGCATGGTTTGTGGGGAGATGTGGGTGAGGACAGGCATACATGAAGAGGCTCCGGGCTTGCTGACTGGTGAAGTCAGGAAATCAGGGACCGAGCTGGAGAAGACATGGAGAGGTCGTGGAGAGGTCGTGGAGATATCACGGAGAAGATACGGAGTCGACGTCGCCGATCACTAAATCCTCTGAAGTTTCTTCCCGAGGGTTTTGCCGAGCAATCGCACCGGGCCGGGGCAGGTAGTCGTCGGACGGCAGTGTCGTGCCGGTCAGGATCCGTTTATAAGCCGCATTTCTGGAGCAAAGGGACCCTGTGGTGGGCCAGGTGGAGTGGTTATGACGACGGCCAAGCCATCTTCGTTTCACTCGTCTTGTGAAAACCTCAATATCATGTCATGTGCCTATCTCCACAGTCACAACCTCGTCGTGTCAAGCTTTTAATGCTTGCTCGAGGTGATATGGCGACCTGGCCCTGGTGAGCGGCTTCTCGGGACTCTTAAGTACTTATGTATTGTACACCTGGATGCGGCGTATTGTCTTGTTGCCTTACTTTAAGCTTGTGGCTCAGGGGTTCAGGGGTTAAGGGTCAGCGAACATTACGAAGTTGAGTTGTGGGTTCGTTCACCATCAAAGCAGATCCAGACGTAAAAGGTCTAATGGTATTTTACAGAAGAGATGAAAAGACTGAGACAAGACACCAAACCACCCACCCTTTCCCACAATTTTACTTTAGATAACCGTACAAACCCCCTGATTCCCCCCATCTTCCTTCTTCTCGTCCAGGCAAACGCACATGGCCACGATGAGCGCCGTGTCCACATTGGGCGCCACCGTGGCATGGTACGTCTGCTGCCCGACGACCTCTCGCAAGATCTGTCGGACATCACTCCTCTTGCGCTCAATCCGAGCCGCCAGGGCGCCGCTGGCCTTGTCGACAATATCAACTGACTGGCTGGGCCATTTCCCCTCCATCACGAGCGTGACGGGTGTTCCGCGGGCGGTGGTGAAGGTCGCATGTGCCTTTGTGTTGGCGACTAGATTGATGCCGTGGACTTGGTCAGTTTTTGATGCGCCAGACTCTAGTGACTGCATGTGGTAACCAGTGACATACTCGTCCACTTGTATTTCACCTTCATGTGTTCCTTCTTCCCGCTCTCGACCTGGATGGAATAGGTGGGGTGCCAGGCCCAGTGGAAGGTTTCTTTGATCATGTCAAAGAGATGATGCCCGGCGGCATCGTAGACCTTCTTGCGGCCGTGAGCCGTCGGGTACTTGGGCTTGACATTCATCCATGGCCTCCCATCGAGAGTTTTGACGTCGAAGTGGTCGCCGGTCTCTTTGATCACCAGCGTCTGGGTCTGGCTGGCCACCAGGTGCTCGAAGACGGCCAGAGGCTGTGGCACTGGTCGGAATTGGTACGAGGCCATCCTGCTGTATTGTTGATTGTTGCTCGTGTTCAATGCAATGGCCGTCTGAGGTGTCGGGTGCACTCTTGGGCTGATTGATTATCGTGTCAGTGCTGAAAAGTGCTCCTCGGGTCTCTCCTTGTTGAAATTCGAGAAACTAAGAACAAAGAAAGCAACGCCGTCTGGTCACATTGGAGCTGGCCACAGTCTGGTATTGAAGGGTGAAACACGAACCCAAGAAGAAGGCTGTGCCGCACGTGTAGCCTATTAAGTTCCATGTCGTCTTTTCCAACAAACACCTTTTGGAGGCGTCATAATCATTGCCAAGCTGTGTGCACATGCGATGGAACTGTACCCCATTGGTCACCTGCTCAGTTCCTTGATTTCAAGCAAGAGACGGAATCTTGAACACAAACATGTACCTACCTAAATAACGAAAAGTGAAGGTGCATTAATGGATGACAGCTGACTTAGATGAGGTAATCGAGTTGGGGGCTCAGGGCCACCCAACAAGTACACTGCCCCCAAGCACTCGCCACATGGCCCGCATGGCTCAGCCATAGCCCCTGAAACCAACGAGCGGCAGTGTCACGGTGTTGCCCTGGCAGCCCATACTCTCAGTCTGAGTTGAGAAATGATTGTACTAGACCCTGAAATGGAATATCCAGCCAGTTGTATACACTTGATATCCCGAAATCCTACTTTCCAGTCCGGTCATTAACTAGACCATTATATCAATTCATTTTCGAGTACCTGCCTTATGTTAGTTGTCGGCTTCTGATTGACTCTGTCTCCTTGATTTATCTTATAGATGCGGTCATGGATAAATCCCCGTCTTGATAGCATACAGTCCATGGTTTCATGTAACTAGATAACTGGAACTGACAGTTCATGTTGCTGTAAGCGTGAGCAGCCTCCTGGTACTGGTTCCCTTTGATCACGGTTCCGCCTGTATATCCTTCAATGACCCCTTAAGAAACTTTGAGAGAGAATAGGTGAAAACTACTACCTCAAACATGAAAAGCACCATGTCTATCGCCCGTATCAAACCAGTAATCTTCATCGTCTGCATAATCCGCCGAGCCAGGATAGACCCCCCTCACGACAGGGACAGATTCTTTCCTCGCAGACCACGCCGGTGACGGAGCGCGGGAAAACCGGAACGGAGACGGGGACCTTCCGCGCATCGGAGGGGCAGCGAGCAGGTGGTCATCCACGACCTCCTCCGAGATCTCGTCCGGCAAGACATTATGCCGACACAGCGTGATCAGCCGAGCAGGATCCTCCCTAAAGAGCGGCATGTTCCTGATCTCCCACGTGCTCTCCCCGTGGTTGGTGAGCAGGATCTTGAAGATGGGCGCCAGCTTCCTGTCGTTGACGACGTGTCGGAACAGCTCCATGACATCACCGAGGTCGCGCAGCAAGTGGCGGACGTCAAAGCACGAGACCGAGTCGACGATGCAGTAGACGTACGTGCCCGGCGGGAACTCGTACAGCAGATGGTGCAGCGCTTTGCACAGATCCGGCAGGGAGTGCTCCTCGAGGCTCTCGAGGAAGTCGCGGTCGTCGATGAAGTCGAGGTTCCAGCTCTGCATGTCGGGGTCCCGCCCGTCAAGCTTGGTGAGCAGCTGCAGGAGGAGCGAGCGCACCAGGCCGACGGGGCTGTAAAAGGGGTCGCCTGGCGCGGCGTGCAGGCCGCAGAAGAAGTGTACTACGACGGCCGCGTCCTGCGTGTACGCGCGCATGAGGCTATTTGCAAGGGTTCCGCTGAGCACGGATATGGCGGATAGGCCGTCGAGTGTTGCCTCTTCCATGTCGGCGTCGACCATTATGAGGCATGGGTGTGAGCGGGCCATCCAGTCGAGGAAAGATTCGTCTTGGAGAAGCGACTGGGCCTGCCCCTGCGCTTCGAGCGAGATGTCGGCCTGCTCGGCCACGGCGGCATGCAGGTCGATGCTGGGGTGTTGGATGCTGCGCTCGAGATCGAACTGCTTGTGCGGCGAGTCGTACCCCCACAGCGGCTGGGCGAGGATGCTACACAGTTGTGCAAAGCCGACGACGGCGGCGTGTTTGGAGTGCCGTAATGTAGGCGTATCCAAATTGAATGTCTTTTCGTCTGCTCATGAATGGTGTTAGCCACTGTACTTTACTCCTGAACGCATCAAATCCTTGAGTCGCTCGGCAGATGTGGTCCGTGAACGGGGAGTTGGGTTTGGGAATTGAGGCAACTCACATTTAGTGAGTAGAATAGCTCTCATGAACATGGTTTCGATCGTGGGCTGCAGGGCTGTAGCAATCCCTTCCTCTAGTCCGGGCCGTGTTGCGGCAAGGTGTTGGACCGTCCTCTCAGTTCCCCGGGTGAGCTTAAGAAGCTCAGCACGGCGTCTTTGGTCTTCCTGGTTTTCCCTTCTGCGATCGGCTGCTGCTTCATCTGTTCTGCGCACCAGATAGTTGGTAACGTTATTGGTATTTGTGTACGCACGATATTTGCTGACCGCGTTGAAGTGGCTGAAGCCCTCAGTCCGCTCGATCACGCGATCCCGCGCCAGGGCGATCGCCTCCTCGTAGCTCCTGGTCTATTGCTTGAGAGTGTCCAACACACCGTCAAGCGTCGGACGAGGGTCTTCCGGCTTCTTCTCGCGATGTGCCATGGACTTCAGCTTGGACCCGGCAGCAGCCCCTATTGATGGAGTATTCTGTTAGCTGGAACCGAGCATGACTGAGGATTCTGCCGGGGGTAAGAACATACATTTGGAGGTCTTCATGTCAGACATGACCAACACCATGTCTTCGAGGGCTTTAACAACTGCCTTGTACGTGGCTTCAGTAGCCTCTTGGACATTGGCGTCGTTGCGGAATCGGCCACGATCCAGATGCAGATTCCGCAATGCGGCTTGCAGGTTTGAGAAGGTTTCGAAGACCATGTTCCTTTTTTCTTTTGAGTCCTCGGCAAGCTAGAACATAAAAGTTGAGTGTCTCAGCTCGGCCACGAGATATGGGACCATGGACTCAACTCACCTTGAACACCACAGCAATCCCCGTCTTGATGACTGCCATGGCGTATGAGTCTGGGATCACGCCCAGCCATGCGTCGGCAGTCTCTTTTGCAGCATCCATGCCGTACCACAACCGGTGCCAGAGCCCCTGCTTGAAATTACTATAGGATTTTTCCATGTTCCCAATCTTGTCGCACAAGGTGGTATCGAACCCGGTGAACGGGATGTGTAGGGTTTCTGCTAACTATGTACTGCTTCAAAGCCTGCTCCAGAGCTCTGATGAAAAACGTTGGGTTGTTACCTACCTAGTGGACATGACCTGGGCTTGGTACCTCAGATGGCGTTGCCTGCTTACAAGTAATGTTTATAGCCTGGGACGAACTTGACATGCTCCACGTCGAGCTTGGAGGTACCCCTAGGGCTACCGTACATCCTTGACACTTCCTCAGCGACATAGCTGCCCAATACTATGACTTCCTTCTCACCGGGCTGTTGCCAGTTAAAATTCTGGGTGTTGTTCTGCAACGACACCGTGCTTTGGGCATACGTGCCCGGTGGCAGCAGTCGGTCGTGGAAACCCAAATTCACTGCTGAGAGCGGCGAGCAGGCGGAGAAAAAGGCGGCGTGGAAGACGGGTGTAGGGTTCTCGTCCTCTTGACTCATCGAGGAGAGGAGGCGGGAACCGGGCCCCCGAGCGATGCTCACCGAGTCACCGAAGCCCACAACGGGGGTTAGGCATAGACGCAGGAAACCATGTCGCGGCCCGTGTTGACTTGGGCTGCCAGCGTACCTCACTGTGCAAGGTAATTTGCCAATAGTCGTCCAGAGCAACGGCTCCTGTGATCCTGATAGGCTGATACCCTCCACACAGTCCCCGCAGTCTGCAGGCTGCGGCACGGTCTCGAGCATATCACGCGTAGCCGCGCATTTCACTCGGCTTGGCGACGGGTTGAATGGCAATGGCGCTTTCAAGGCGCAAGGCAGTCCTGATTGTCCTGTTTGAGAGTTGAGACGAGCGTTCAGTATCCGTTAAAGTAGAGTTGCACCGAGATTCACGCAGATTGCACCTTGCCACCTCCTGGCAAAAGCCGAAAACCCATTTGGGGACGGGCACACGGAACCCCGCAAAGAAACCGCAAACAATTACCCTCGTGCAGAGTTCGTGCAGTGATAACTCATCCAGGGGAGTATTAGTTGGCAGTTGGCACCGTGACCGCACGGCGCACGCTGCAGCCTGCGGGAAGAGCGACGGGCTACCTTAGGAAGGAGTACCTAAGGTACCTACCGTATCTTGCAGGCTGGCTCCCCACCCCCTCCTCATCTTCTTCTCATCAACCAGACATTGGACTGACATCGATCGCGCGTGTCATCTACGAGGGGAAGCTCTCACTGCTATGTACGTACCTTATGGGAGCCTACCAAAGGTCCCGAAACTCTCTAATCTCGATTCTCTGGTTCCAGTCAACTTACCTATTTTTTATCAGTTAGCAGCCTCTTGTCTTTGCTTCAAATCGCATGTGAGCGCCAGTTCAGACACAATCCCAGTATCATCAAGGCATCAACCAAGGCACCTAGGCTCTTTATACCATAGCGCCAGACGACAAGCTTGCTGCTGAGGCACCAGAGCCTCCGAGTCCTTCAACCGCTCCTCCGAGTCCTTCAGTCACTCCTTCGGAAGAACCCTGTCCCGCCGATATGGAGGAGGCCCTGTATGCAGAGCAGTGGCTAATCGAGCGGGAAAAGATTCCCTTGAAGGTCGACGTGGACTTCCTCGACTTCGACCACTTCAAGAACCGATACTCGGAGGACGAGGGGCTGGCCATCATTGAAGTCCTATGTGGCGTCGCAAACATTGCTAGGCATGTCAAGTAGGAGGTAGAACGACGACAGATTGGCAGGCAGTTCATCAGAACGACACCGCCCATTCCCAACCTGAAGCATGCTGTCGATGGGAAAACGCATTGGATACAACGGATCCGCGTCCAATCACCCCAGCTCATCCAGTTATTGTCCCGCCTGACGGGCAACGCATGGCCTGTCGGCAAGCCACGCACTTTTGCGGCCCCATTTCTCGCCTTCCACCACTACCTGCCGCAACTCAAGCGATGCCTTGAGCTTCTCGAGGAGGAATTGCGCACCGAGGCCTGGGCGCGCAGAAGGGCCGATGCTGAGAAAGAAGAACCCGACTCGTACTGGTGGCATGAAGAGGGCGGGCATGGTCTGGACTTGAAATCAACCTGCGAGCCTATGGAGCCCGAAGATGCCGTGATAAGATGGTCCAGCATTGAGGACCCTTCCACTGCGCTGGCTCATCTCGGCAAGTTCGTCGACTTCATCGAGCGGCACGTCGAACCTCATTGGGATCGTGCTGTCGGTACCAGCCAGCGCAAGTTCCGCTTCGCCGACTTATATATGGCCTTTCGCCCTGGCGAGCTCCTGCACGTGGGTGTGCCACCCGAGGCCTCGAGAATTCCGGGCGACAACCGGGACTCGGACGATGGCCCGAGCCGGACGCCGAGCACGAAGGCGTCCCAGACAGTCTGGCGGCTCTATTGCATGGCATTCGACCCGATCACAAACGAAAAGCCTGACATTGAGACAGACTCAATACGTGAGCTGGACATTCATGCATACTACTGGGACTACGACGGCAGTTCATACGTCCCTGTGGTCAGAAGGCTGTCCATCAGGCATTTCGAGGGCGAGAGGGACATCGCAAGCCTGGAGATTTACCCCCTCCGCTTCGCCAAAGAGGCCAAGAAAACAACCGAGACACTCGTCGAGCAAGGGGGCATGTTCGTCAAGGCCTTGCAAGGCAAGCACCTCGCGTACGACGGCTGGACTCTCCCCCGAGGCCCCTCAGACGACCCGTACAAGTCGCTTGCCGTTGAGTACATTGACAGCGATGTCATTATTGATGTTTCCGAAGGCTACAAGTCGGACTCGCTGGCTGGGATGGGTCCATCCACGTGGGTCAATGCCCTTGTTACTCTCATACCTGCAGACAACGGCTGGCGCGACGTAGATGACGAGTATGAGATGGCCATTTGCCATTGGAAGCCAAGGTACCTGACTTGCGAAGCTGACGCGGCTTGAACAGGTTCTGCCCTCAAATCATGGAGAAAGTGCTGCAAGCTCTCAAGAGGCGCGAGCCCAGCACCATCCTGAGCCAAGATCTCATCCGTGGCAAGGGCTCCAGCCTGGTCATACTCCTCCACGGTGTCCCTGGCGTAGGCAAGACGGCCACGGCCGAAGCTGTCGCCCAACACTACAAAAGGCCCCTCTTTGTCATCACATGCGGTGACCTTGGTTTGAACCCAAAGGATGTTGAGAGCGGTCTTAAGAACATCTTCCGTCTCGCCCAGCTCTGGGACTGCATCCTGCTGCTCGACGAGGCCGACATCTTCCTGTCCCGCCGCGAGCTGAAGGATCTCGAACGCAACGCACTCGTCTCCGGTGAGGAGCAAACTCAATCCCAATACTGAGCACGGAGCAAACAGCTTACCCATCTACCAGTCTTCCTTCGCGTGCTCGAATACTACAGTGGCATCCTGTTCCTCACCACCAACAGGGTCGGTGATCTGGACGAGGCCTTCAAGTCTCGTATCAAATTAGCCTGTACTAACCTCCCTTGGACAAGAAACAGACACTCAGCATCTTCCGGGTCAACATTGAGAAGCTGGAGAGGATTATGGCGGAGAAGCACAGGCTACAAGCCGAGCCGGAACCGAGCTCCCCGGAACCCGCCGGTCCACCCCCCGCCGGCCCCCTGCTGACCATTTCCAAGCAGGAGATCCTCCGGTTTGCAGAGCGGCACTTCAACCACCACTACCAGATGGAGGAGCAGTGGTGGGACGGGAGACAGATCCGGAATGCTTTCCAGATCGCCTACTCGCTCGCCGAGTTCGAGCTCTTGAGACCGAATGACAAGGCACACGGCGGACATGGCGCCAACCCCGCCAGCAACAACGACCCGAACCGCGTCGCTCCGCAACAGGCCCCTGGCGAGGTCCGGCTGGGAGCCCGGCACTTTGAGATGGTGGCCCAAACCATTGCCAAGTTTGAAGACTATCTGCTCCAAGCTACAACCATGTCGGACCGCGACAGGGCCAAGAAAATGCGCATCCGGCGTGACGACTACGTCGACCAACACGCCGTCGACGACTACCCCGCGCCGCAGCAGCCATCGCCTTGCCAGCAGCAGCAACGCGCCCCGCCGCCGCCACGCAGTCCCCGCCCGAGCCCGGGTCTCAACCCCCCCGTCCAGCTACCCGCCCCACCAGGAGGAGCGCCTCACCATCAGGGACCGCCGAGCGCCACCCCGGCGAGGCAAGCAACCCACCTCAATCTCAGCGGCGAACCCGTACCCGCCCACCAGGCAGGCAGGTCCGGCAAGGCCCGGAGGCCAGCGCCCCCCGCTCCCCGGCAGCCAGCGCGCTCCTCTGCCCCGGAATCAGCCCGGTTCCGCCGCAGCCAACACAGGAGGAGGAGGCCCGCTCACGACGCCATCCCGAAGCGCCATGAGGCCCGCCGCCGCCGCTGTCGGTCGCAACGACTCAGGATACGGCTCGAACTCGGGATGGAGCAGTCTCGCGACGCCGCGGACGCCCGACCCGGGGCTGCAGGTGCCGCAAGACGACTGGGAGAGGGACAGGGACGGTCACGACGACGGGCCGATGCTGGGCGATGGGGTGGATGGGGTCGATGGCGGGCACTATGATCATCATGAGAGTGGATATCGTGACGCAGATCTCGATGGCGTGGAGGGAAAGGAGTATGGCGGGGAGGGGTTCGACGCGGGCGTGGATGATGACCGGTATTTTGAGGATGATGCTCAGCTGTATGGCGGGGACTATCGGTATGGTAGCGAGACGGAGCAGGTCGGGAGGTTCTGATGGGGATTGAGCGAGGGGGACTAGAGAAAAGTAGGTAAAAATGAGCTGGGTATCTAACGAACAACTGGAAAACAATGAACCCTATGTATGCGCCATGTCAGTGACTTTTACACCCATCCTGCCACCGTACCACTCCGGTCCTTACCTCCCCGGGGCCGCCATCTCATCCAACACCCCCCACCGATCATCCACCTCCCAAAACAACCCCCCATGCTCCTCAACCCAAGGCTCCGCAAACCCCTCCGCCACCGCCCCCCTCTCGCGCACAGCAGCGTCCAGCAACCGCCGACAGGCCCGGTGCGCCACCCGCAGCTGCTCCAGCGACGCCTCCCTCGGCGAATCGGACGCCTTGTCGGGCAGGTCCAGCACAACGCTGATGCGCCTCAGCCGCGGCAGGAACGTGTCGTGCTGCGCAAACGCGGCGGCAAACTCGTCCAGGTGCGCCGCCATGGTCACAGGGCCGCGGAAGTGCAGCGTTTCGAGGTCCGGCGGAAGGAAGACGTGTAGAAAGGCTTGCTGCTGCTGCTCATCATTATCGTCCTCTGTTACATACACTTGGTCGAGCAGGGTAGCGTACATGGCACTGCCGAGGGTGAGTTTTAGGCTTTTGAGGTTGTGAAGCAAGGAGAGAAAGAGGGGTGGGGTGTGGGGGGCTATGTGCTGCATGTCGTGGCTGCCAGGGGAAAATATTGTGAGGGAGGAGAGGGAGGCGAGGAGGTGGAATTTGGCGAGGGCCATGTAGGAGAGCATTTGCAGCGCATCGTTGCCGAGGATTTGGAGGTGTCGCATTGCGGATGGCGGGGAGGAGCCCGGGTCCGGGGAGAAGGTGGGTTGTTTGCCTTTGTAATGGTTGTAGAACCACTTGTGCCATTCGTAGGGGAGCGAGTAGACCTTGACTCCTTGAGAGTCTGGCCCTGGCTCTGTTGTTGGGGCTTTGGAGGTTTCTGCCCCTGGGCCCGGGAGCGAGACTCCTGAGGGCATGGCGCCCTCGGCCAGGGACGGAGGTGTTCCTGATGGCTCTAGGTCTGGCTGGGGTTCGGGGTCTTCCTCCTTGGTGGGCGGATAGACCATATCGAGTTGCTCAGCATTCTTCATCAGTTCCTTGCTATCTGGGCCCTCAAATCGTAGAGCGGCGGTGAAGAGGAGAACAAGACGCTGGATCCTACCCTCCATGATGGCGGGTGTCGTGATGCGCTCGGCGACGGCATCGGCGATGACCAGCTGCTCCAGGGGCCAGTTCAGGGGGAATTTGTCGTCGTTCCAGGCTTCATCCCAGCCGGTGGCGACCTTGAGGAACCGCACGTTGGTGAAGTGATGTGCCAGGATCTCCCATTCCGCATTGGTTGGTGTGTCTCCAACTATGTGGAGAATCTCGGTGTGCGGGTCGACCTCATCCACGACGGCTTTCAAGAGGTTGGTTGCGTTCACGCTCTCGTCCTTCGAGTCGCGGCCCTTGATTTGAGTCAAGTCGATGACGGGCGTCCGGGCATGACGGTGGCTCCGGTTGCCCGATGCCATAGCCAGCCATGCCGGCGACTCGAAGCGCAGAGCAGCCTTGGGGCTGTCGCTCGCTTTGTTCGGCGGCGGAGGGTCGACGGTGCTGGAGTGGGCATGGCTCCGGATGTGGACGGCCGTCGTCTTGGGTGGGACAGGCATGGATGAGAGGTCCACGTTGGGCATTATCGGAGTCGAGTAGAAGGCGATCTGTGTCAGGCGACTGAGGCGAGCACCTTGACCGGCGGTCGGGTGCATGTGGTCGATGATGTGGTTGACCATGCATGACCCGAGGCCAATGCGAGCAGCGCCATTGGTGATGGAATCGCTCGAGAGCCTGAGCGCAGCAGTCGAGAGACGCAGCCGGGGCTTTGCGCGACCGAGCATCATGGGCTGCTCTCCCGCACAAATAAGCGGTCAGAAGAATGAATATTTCATGAATCGATTCAGTCGCGTCTGCTGTCTTGCCCGCGCTGGACGCGTCTCTTGACCCTTCCCTGGAGTCGACAAGCCAGTGTTTTTTCCACAGTACGCAGAAGTGACACAGCACTATAGGCCGTCCAATGCCAATGGTATGATATGCAGCTTGAGGTGTGGTGATGTACGACGACAATATAGTGTAGTTGGGTCGTTTAAGGTACCTAAAATATTTGATGTTGAAGATGGCAATGGAAGAGAACCCCCCGGGAACTTCCAGTAACGATACCGTACCCCCTGGCTGGATTGCACGGGCCACTAAACGTGGGTAACTTACCGATTGAAACCCTGTATTTCACCAGACCCACAACTCAATCAACACGGGCCAACGCGCACACCACACAACTCACCTCGGACCTCATCAAACCTCCCACAGCGACCAACCTCAGACCATCGCTGACCCTTCCGAGCTCTCCAGCGTCCGTGAGCACCGAAATATTTATCACAGCTCCTTGCCCTAAAACTCTTTTTAAACCAGCAAAGATGGCGCCTTCATTTTGTCGTTGTCGCACCGCTACTAGGGTAGCAGCCCGCCGTGACTGCCCTCTTCTTCGCACATACTATTACTCGCCTTCAACACATAGTACGGCCTCGACAATGCAACACCACGGCATTGTCATTAAGCTGCCGCGTGACTAGAATGGCACCTCTTCAAGCTGCGGCAATCGACTCTCTCCCCCCGGAGCTCCTGCTCTGCATCTTCGACTTTCTCGACGGCGCGCCTCCCTCGAGCACGTACAAACGACTAAGAGGACAGCCTAGCGATGGTATGCTTCAGAACCCTTACTGCCCTCTCAAGACTCTCTCCCTCGTTAGCACAAGATGGCGCGCCATCCTTCGGCCTCTTCTCTTCCGTGCCGTTCTCTGGACTCTCACCCAGTCGGCGTTTGACTCTATCTGGACATCGGGCCCTGTCGGCAGGATACCGGTTCTGGACTTCCTCCTCGCGCATGATCTAGGCCGCCATGTCCGCTCCTTGACCATCATGGTCTGTAAGAGGGCCGCTGCTGAGGCGCCAGCCGAGTCAACCAGCTCCGTCCAACGAGCCCGCCAGTCCCTACGCATGCTGATGGGTTTTGTTGGCTTGAGTTACAACGACGACCAAAATACTTGGTTCTGGGATATGATGTTTCGCGTCATAAACCCTCTAAGGGTGACCATCATCGCGTCACCGCGGACACTATCCCAGGTCCTTTCGTGCAGATTCTTGGTGGGAACTTCCGGCCCCCATTCCGCCGGGGACGCGTTGCACATCTTGTCTCTCTCGCGCCGTTCGAGAGTGGAGAGCACGTCGCAGCGGCCCTCCGAGTCCTCCCCGGGTGCGCCGTCTAGCGGCTTCCCGCCCCCTTCGGACTCCTCCTGGGACTGGCGGAACCCCATCCGCAACACCCTGATGTCCATCAAGCCTTGGACGCACCTTCTTCTAAACGAGAACTCGTCGATCCGAGTTTACGCGAACCGTCACTACTTGGACCCCCATCCGCCCTCCATATTGGCTTCGCTATTGGGCTTCGGAAGCCCCGGCGACGGCGGAATGATTCCTCCCACGGTTACTTCCCTCACCTACGTCGCCATCTTCCCGGCCGTAGCCCATTTCCGCCAGCTCGTCGACCACCTGCCACGGATCGACCACCTAAGGGTGCAGCTCGCCCCCCTCGACGACGCCCAGTTCGAAATGGGCGAGATCGATTTCAACACTGCCACCAGCCTATGGGTGGGGTTCCACGCGTGCTACGAGCCCATTTTCCGCAACCTACTGCGTCATGGACACAAACCCCGTGGTGCGTTCCCCCTCCCCATGTTCGGCGGCGATGATGATGGCACTCAGAGAAAAAAGCTGATGGCCGACGCAGGGAACCCCCCGCTGGAACCCCTCAGTCCGAATTGGCGCCGCCTGCACCGGTTCGAGGCGGTCGACTGTGACGCCCAGAACGACTCCCCCCAGCTGGTGCAGCTGTGCCATGCGGGATGGCACTCTTGGCGCACTGGCGTTTTCGTCAAGAAGCCTTGCATGTGCCCTCCTCGACCAGCATTCCGCGGCGTGATAAGTCCATTCCACTAGTCAGTGTCACCCGGCTTACCCCTTCTTCCTGTCCCCTCTGCTTGTCAACTCCCACAGTCATGTCATCCTCCCCTCTGAGAGATGTTTTGAGAGCATGCCGCATCACGACAACAGCAGACTGACACAAAAAACAGCAGCACATCTGGGCGGCTGGATCCTTTTCGCTGGGGCGTTGAGCCCTTCCTCGCCTTCCTGTGTCCCGACCGGGTCAACGACATGTTCCACGCGCTTGCCCCCTCTGTAGTGAGTAAAGACGCCCCTTTCTCCGAGTATGCAGCGATTGACAACGGGTGTCTATGTTCTTAGGCGGGCGTCGATGGGTATATGCTGCTACTGGGTATCTACCTGTAAGTTGGAACATGCTGTCGGTCACATCTTTGTCCGAACGTGCTGCTGAACTCTATTGCTGCCAGATACTTGAACTTCTCTATATGAGTGCAGTCTTCTTGAATCAAGATTCCCTTCAAATGCTTCTTGGTTTGTGCTTAGCGCCAGGGTGCCAAACGGGTATCATGGGGCCTATTATCGTGACGCCCACTTGGTCGTCGTCTATGCAATCTCATTCTCCCACACAGATAATTATACACAACCCGGGACAGGAGGACACAATGCCTGATCACCACAGTAGTAACGGTGAACATGCATATGCTTGCCGCCGTCTCCCACTAAACGGCGACCAAGCTCCAGCCCATTCCCCCTCTGGTAACGCCGACCATTGTTGAGACGACGCCTGCATCGCGTCCCATCACGCCAATCTGATATCGGGCCGCACCCGGCATGCACCACGGACAGGACTCGTAGCATCCCAGTCCTTTCTTATGTAGAAGTTGTGTGCCGAACAGTTGGCGCCCCAGCGTTCTACCCGCGGAGGGAGGCCTTGGTGCCTGCGTATCGGCCAATGGGCACTTGCAAAGCCGAGTGATCCGAGAGGCAGCACTCTGCCAGCCGTGTACTGTTGCAGGTGTGTTGGGCTTGGCAAGTCGAGCCCACTTCAGCACCGTCCTCCATCCACGTGCACAGCACCGCTTGAGCTGAACTGGTCGGCCTGAAAACCTCTTGACGTCATCCAACAGGTGCACCTAGTCCTCGTCGTCGCTCAGGTCGACCTGCTTCTTGCGCTCCTCCTCGTTCATCTCCCGCCAGGTGCTCCAGCTGAGCATTCCAAACGCCGCACTGATCAACAGCCCGCCAAAGATGGCGGCGGGGCTCAGCGGCGTGCCCGTCCAAAGCCAGTCGGCGATGGCGACGATGAAGATGGTGAGCAGCGACGCCACCGAGCTGAGCACCGGGCTCGTAAGGGAGATGAGTACGAGGAACGAGCCCGTGAAGAGCATGTTCATGATGACGCTGATGAACAGCAGCCAGGCCGTCTGCCCCGTCGGCAGCTCGAACGTCTCCCATCCCATGACGTGCAGTATCGGCAGCGGGATCCACAGCACCAACAACGTGAAGGCGCCCATCAAGCTGCCAAAGGTGTTGGCGAAGATGACCCCCTTGTTCGCATCCGTCCCGTCCGGCGGGCAGGCGAACCGCTTGTACAGCACCTCGTACAGGCCATACAGCACCGACCCAAGGCCAATGATCAGATTCCCCGCAAACCTGGTCGACGTGTCGGGCGCATCGGCAGTACCGCCCGTTGCCGACGGCTCCCCTCCCTCAGCACTGTCCCCGTACGCGACAACCAACACGCCCGCAATGGCCACGGCCACAGCCACCATCTTGTCGGTCCGCAACCGCTCCTTCAGCAGCGGCACCGAGAAGGCATACGCAAAGAAGGCGCTGCAGTTGTATATCGCCGTCAGGTCGCTGGGCGTCGTCATGCTGACAGCAATGTACCAACTCAGGCCAGCGACCGTCAGCGCCATGGTCACGCCCACCGTCGTCCGCACAAGGTACGGCAACGGCGAGTGCCCATACTCCAACAACCCTCTCTGCCCATTGACTTTCCCACCAACCCCATTCCTCCCATTCCCACCATTCCCCCCACCATGCCCACCATGCCCACCATGCCCACCACCACCACCACCCCTAGTCTCAACAAGCAACGCAATCCCCCTCAGCGTCCTAACATGCCCCTCCCAAAACCGCCCCCAGCTCTGCCCCCTCCGTCTGCGAGGCGATGAGAAGCGCAGGACGGCGAGCTGCGCCGGCCACAGCAGAGTCCACGACCCGTGCGTCAAGTACATCATGCAGTAGGCCTTGTTCCAGCCGAGGTCGTGCTGGATGTGGCTGGCCAGCTCGGTCTGCACCGTGAAGGAGACGAGGCTGACGACGAGGAAGAAGGCGGCGTAGGTGTACTTGCGGCGGGCTTCGCTGCGGGCACGGGCGGCGGATACGGGTGGAGGGGCGGTTGTTGTGAGGGGTTGGGAGGAGGAGGAGGAGGGGACGAAGAGGGCGGAGGGCCCTGGGCTGGCAGCGCGCATTGTTGCTGTTGGTGGCGGGGTCGTTGGTGATGATGATGTTGATGGTGGTTTGGGGGATGGGGTGCGGCGGAGGTGGAGTGGGGCGTCGGATGGTGCGGCGAGGGACGGTGTGGTCGGTATGCGCGGGTGGGGGGTGGTTGACGGAGGACTGCGGGAGGCGCGGCGGTCGGCGGAGCGGTCGAGGAGAGGGTCGGCGGAATCGGCGTCGTGCGACCGGCGCATCGTCTGCATATGGAACAGTGAGGAGGGTTCCTGTTTCGTCTAATGCTGCAGCTGCGGGTGGTACGGGTTGGGATGCCGGATATCAGTCGTCAGACGTCAGATGCCAGCTGCCGAGCGCGAACCGGGTACCTGGGGAAGAAGGGAAGACAGTTGATCGAGTGACGGGAGGCGACGTCAATCGCCATCAAGGCAGCCCAACTGGAAGCACGGAGTATCTTAGAGAGGTATACTCAACCGGCGCATTTCAGTTCAAGTGAGAATAATCATCTGTAGAAAACGAAAATGAGAGCGCCAGAGCAAAATCGCAGACAGATGGGAAGAGCCCGAATAAGGGGTGTTGAGAGCGAGGATTGAAACCCTTCTGATGGATCATGGAACCTGGAAGTTCTCCACGCCGTTTCCATATTGCGGGGCCCCAACCACCAATCACTCTGCGAGCCATGACACGAGCGCAGTGGAGCTTGGTGGAGTTCACCTCGTGCCTCTTTGGGCTGGCCAAAACAGCCTAGCCCAATTCTGTGAAAGGCCCCCGCCACCAGCCACAAACAGACTTCGTGTTTTGTCGCCAACATCCTCATTGTCTCAAGCCCCTCGTGTCTTTGAAGACAATGAGGAGGTTGGCTACAGTTTTCAAACTACCGTTTATGTGTCCAAGGCTGCCATTGCTTTCCACATCGCCAACCACAATCGAAGATACACAGACCCGAAACGGGGCGAGCTGGGTTTGGGCAGGATTTCGCTCGACTGCACCTTCAAACGAGTTGGCCAATTCCATGCTTTGCATTGCGATCTTGTTAACTTGTTAGGTATTCAATTGAGTTTTGATCCGGAAGCTTTGTGTGGCTCAGGTGTTCATCCTTTCTGACAGCAGGATTTAAGGCAACCAACTCTATCGAGACAGGTGTGGTCAAGGCGGGTGCGGTCGAGTGACTCGAGTTAGGTTGCTTGGGGCCGGTATGGCAGCAGCGAGATACCTAGGCAAAGGCAATGAGTGTCACGGCAGGAAGCATGGTGGCGGTAGTGAGGATAACAGAGAAGGCTCCTGGAAATGCTAAAAGCTCAACGAACAGGCTTTATCAGGTATAAGTACTTTCACTCTCTTGACTCTCCTCATCCAACTCGAGCCGACGGGAGTTCTAGCGTCTCTTTCTGGTTGTATGTACAGACAAGCCATTACCCGTCTACCTACATGTACCAGCTTGCAGCGGGGATTGGCACCGTTGCATGTGTTTTGGTCTGTTTGTCGCTTCTTGCTTGTCAGCTAGTTATATGATTCAGTTATGAAATGAAAGTGGAAAGCTCGCCGCCGGAACCAGCATTTCACGGCTTGTAGAAGTCCGGTTTGCTCCGCAAGTCCAGCTTCTAACGGGTCAGGCAGGTAGGGTGGTATTATTGTTCATAGTCAAATGTTCACTTGCAGTACTATGGTGGCCAAGCTCCGAGGTCAATGCAATGCAGCTGACATCCTGTGCGTTCTTGGACTCCCAACTGCCAACTCCTAGATAGGTACCTACTACCTTACCTTTACCGAGCTTTACTACGTCGAGTCGTCTATTAGGACTCCAGGGCGAAGCTGCATGAGATCCGTCCTTGCCACTCGCATCAGCAGGGCAAGCAATTGGTAGCATTTCGATAAAAACCAGTGTGCACTACTCGGGCTCCTGTGCTGGAAACCCCGACATTTTATGTTGCTAGGCCAGCAGACAAGCGGCCATCCGTCTCGTAACAGAGCCTCAAGTTTGGGGGAGCCAACTGCCTACCATAGAAGACTTAGGTACCTACCTAACCAGGACCTAACCCAGCCATCTGACCCGTACGTATCACGACGCGTTGGGGGGGGGGGGGGGGGGGGGGGGGGGTGCGCAGAGCCCAGGGAAGGCAGGGAGGGATGAGGCCAGTCACGACAAGGTACCTTGGGACCTCGGGTTCACGGATAGCCACTGGGCAGGCCCCCACGGCAGGCCCATTGCCGCCGTCAAGTTGTTCAAAGCTCTCGTTTCTCACATGCTTCAATACTAGCAATAGACTGGAGAAGTTGCCCTTACTGCAGATACATTATGTGTCCAAGCACACACAGGCTGCACATGGAGGTCTTTCGAGAACACTGCAGCATCTGACGGGCTGACGGTCGACCGGTGGTCGGTGACACGACACCTACTCGGGCCCGACGAGTACAGCCGGGCCGACAGTAGTGCCTTGTTAGCCAGAGTGTGCAATCCCTCTCCAACCGACATTCTCAACGAGGGTCTCAGGGTCGTATTGCTTGCCAATGCGGACAAGAGTTTCATGCAGTTGGCAGATCCAACCGTGACTCCGCCTTGCGGCAACCTACCAGGTAAGCTCAGTTGTGGACTCTGCCGTGCGCAACTGTGCCGTGGGCCAGCACAGCGCCGCGGCCCATGCGCGTGACTGGGAATGCAGCAATGTCAGACGGTAATTACGGGACGGCAAAACTACCTAACTATCCGTTCAGCTGGTTGTAACAGTGACTCGCGGTCTTGAAAACATGTAAGGCACTGAAGAGTGATGAATTCAATGGTGGTGAACTTCCTTATCTCGGTTGGTAAGAAAATGCAGGATGCAGGAAGACTGCATCATGCATAGAACAAGTGAACACCCCAAGGTAAGCGGGCACGCTTGATGACTAAGACTGTGGGGCAGAGCTCACTGGTCAAGGCCGTGTCAACACAAATTACACGAGATTTCCCGTCATACGTACCTATTCTTTAGAGGGGGTTTCTCTGGCAACAGACCCAAAACCACCAGGTATCTCAAACCAAGTGAGCGAACTTTTGCAGGGCCAAAGCTCTCGGCGCGAACCCTCGGAGGCATCTCAGGATGAGGTTTACCACGGTACCTAGGTAGGATTAATAAAGTGACCGAGCCCATCAGGCCCTGGGGCGGCCCGGGTGCCGCGCCCCACCCGACCCTCGGCTTGGCGCAAGGTCCCCCTGGTTTTCCTGACTTCGACAACAAGGGTTCTCACATTTTTCCAAACCAACCCAAATAACCATTTGTCTTGCAAGAAAAGATGGCTTATCAACTGAGCAGTTTATATGAGCTCTTTTCAATGCTTCAATTTCTTGCGTTTAAATTGCTTTGATGGCTGTCGAAGGCGAAGGTGTTGAAAGTTTGGAAAACCAGGATTGAACTGTAAGGAGCGGCTCGGGTTGCGCCCCGGCCAAGGGTCCCGTCGTTTGTCAACGAGCTGAAAAGCTTACCTCCCTTATACTGTGGTCGCGTGCATGAAGAAAACCCCCCTGCTAAGTACCTGTGGGGCACAACAACCGACGCTTTTTAACCAATCAGGTAGCCTTATCTAACCTCCTTTTTTTCGACAAGCCTCCTGAGGTTCCAACCACACAGTCATCGCAGCCATCGCAGCCATCGCAGCCATACAATGGCACGGCCACCAGGATCTAGTGGTGCGAAACAGTTGACTACCGACCAACGACAACGCATTCGAACCTTATACTTCGATGCAGCCCTGAGCCAACCCGACATCCAACGCATCACTGGCTATACCAAAGCCCAGATTCGGACCGCAATTTGTGCTCGCGATGCAACTGCCGGTCGAAGTCCCAGTCGGCCTCGGACATTGACGCCAGAGCAAGAAGAAGAGCTTGTCCAGTACGTTATTTCAAGCAAAAAGACTCGCCGAATGGGCTTTCTCGAGCTCTCGACAATCATCTTTGCCGGGGTCTTCGGCATCTGTGTGATCAAACATGCCCTCTATCGACTCGGTTTCCATCGACGTGTTGCCCGGAAGAAGCCCCCGATTACCGAACGAGTCCGAATCCTTCGAGAGACCTGGGCAAGAGAGCATGAGCACTGGACCCCTGAACAATGGGCGAAGATCCTCTGGACCGACGAGACCTGGGTTACTGGCGGCCCGCATCGGAAGCAATATGTAACCCGGCGTCAAGGCGAAGAAGAGTGGGATCCGACTTGCATCGTGGAGAAGCATCAACGCAAAGGTGGCTGGATGTTCTGGGGATGCTATTCTGGCCTGGGCAAAGGCCCTGGCATCTTCTGGGGAAAGGACTGGGGAAAGATTAACGCTGAGACCTACTGCGCACATACTATACCTGGTATTCATGGCTGGATACAGTTGTGTAAGGAGCAACTTGGCGAAAAGCTGATTTTATTGCAAGACGGTGCTCCAGGACACTCAGCAGCAGAGACAAAGGAGGATATCCAGGAGCGAGGTATCGTTGTTATAGAGTGGCCACCCTTTTCCCCGGACCTGAACCCAATCGAGTCTTGTTGGAACTGGATGAAGGATTGGATCGAAGACCGGTACGGCCTTGAAGAGAGCCCTCGTATGATAAGCTCCGTGGGTACGTCAACGAGGCTTGGGAGGCACTGCCAAACAGCTACTTGCAACAGCTTTTGGCCTCAATGCCAGAGCGTTGCAAAGCAGTCATTGCGGCCAAGGGTATGCATACAAAATATTAGCTACTGTGGTGGTTGTTTGGCCTGTTTATTGTACAGTAGAGTGGATCAATGTGGCCCTGCTTAGCGTGGTACTCTGTATGGAGCTTTTCATTACCCATCATACTAAGTACTGTTTAGTCAACGCATCGCAACGAAGGACGGGTAGTTTACCCGACTCACTGTTACTAAGTAACGGGCGGCGGCTGCAGTGGTTGGGGGCCATCTAAAACGGGTCCGCGATTTTGGAGCCTCGCCTGGAGCCTAATAAGGTAAGGTATTGTCCAGCTACCGTCAGGGGCGAGGCCCTGGGCCTTCAATTGTCTTTACCAAGTCTACGAAGTACTTTGCTCAATCACCGCCATACAACAATCCAGGCCACGAGTGATCATGATAATCGCTTGCGGCGCCCGGACGCGAGCCCTCGTCTTTGTCCTGCTCACATCGACGTTGCTCCTCGTAATCGCTCTCTGCCACAAACGCGGTGGGCGCCTCGAGCCGCTACAACGCCCGACTGGGCCTCCCCGGCCAGGCAATGGCCCCCAGCCGAGCATCCGACCCGCCCCGGACAACGCAACGAACACCAGTGGGAAGCAATGGAGCTCCGTCTGGTCCCGAGTTCCGTGCATGGGGCCACGAGGGTTCAATATTGATGAAGCGAACAACGATACGCTTAGTGAGAGCATCATCAACGGACTGGGTAGGTGCCTTGCCTTACGTTCCCAAGCTACATTTCAGGCTGTTTTGCGTCTCTGACCCAACCACCAGAATACCCACGCCCGTTTGTGGGCTCCCACGAGGCTGTGGGCTTGAGCCAGACGTGGATGACCGCGGCTGCCCGCTACGGGCCATATGGCTGGGGCGACGACCAGATGGAGAAGAAGGCGCCGTGGAACGAGGTAGACTGGGCTAAACTGCAAAACCAGTGCATTCACTCCAATGCTCACGGATTCCATGACGCGACCATGATCCGTCCCTTCGGCAGACGCTTTCGCATGCGAGAGCCGGGCGAGGAGATCAAGTCCCCGGTGATCGAGCCGCAGGCAGCCGATTACGTTCCTCGAACCGCCATCGTTCTTCGCGCCTGGGAAGGTTACAACTACATCGCCAAGGACCTGGCCAACCTCCGCGCGACCGTCGCTGAAACGGCTTTGCGTTTCGGTGCCGAGTATACCGTCTATATCCTCGTCGACGTCAAGGACACGGGGCGCAACATCTTCGCCAACGACGAGAATTACCGGCGGGCCATCGAAGAGCTCGTCCCTCGGGAGTTCTGGGGCATGGCCATCCTGTTTGACGAGACGCTCCTCAAGAGCTGGTATCCCAATATCAAGACGCACGGCGCCACGTACCAGATCATGCAGCCGCTGCAGCTGTTTGCTCACTTCTATCCAGAATTCGACTTCCACTGGCAACTGGAGTTGGATGTCCGGTTCACAGGGCACGCTGGGCGCTACCTCACCGCCCTGTCCGACTTTGCGCGCAAGCAGCCTCGGAAGCAGGCCATAGAGCGCAGCACCTGGTACTACATGCCCGAGTTCCACGGTGGCTACTCGGACCTGCTGGGGGCTGTGAATGCCTCCCTCGAGGGCAGGGGCGGGCTGGGATGGGGCATGCGGATCCAGGATTTTGAGCCCGCTGGCCCGAAGCCGCCCGTCAAGGATCCGCTGGCCGACAACTTCGAGTGGGGCGTCGGCGAGGAGGCCGACCTCATCGCCTTCACTCCGTGCGCTTACATGCCGTCGCTCAAGCACTGGGTGTGGCGCAACTGGCAGCAAGGCCTCAAGGCCGGCACCAAGACCCCCGGGTGGATGTGCCAGCCGGCCATGGGCCGCGCGAGCCGGACGCTGCTGCTCGCCGTGCATCACGCGCAGGCCGTGCAGGGCATCGCCATGCACTCGGAGGCGACCCTCTCGTCGTTTGCTCTCTGGCACGGCCTCAAGCTGGTCGTGCCGCCGCACCCCATCTACCAGGACCCGCAGTGGCCGCGCTCCAAGATGAACGAGCTGTTCAACGGCGCCGGCGCCGTCGAGGCGCACCGCACGCAAGGGATGGAGGGCATGGCGTACGGCGACGCCATCTACCGCCAGGCGGACTACGAGTACATCGCCACCTCGGCGTCGTTCTGGTACACGTCCGATTTTCCAAACAGGATCTACGACGCCTGGCTGGGCCGCGGTGGTTCCCAGGGCGGGGACAGCAGCAGCCTCGAGGTGCCGTATGTGCTCTGGAAGAGCAGGGACGGGGAGGTGTATGCGCCGAACATGATTCTGCACCCGGTCAAGACAAATCAGAACAGGCCGTTGGACAGCTCCGGCGATCCGCCTTGGCTGGTTATCGCCGGCGTGGCTGTCTCGTTGCTGGGCCTTTCCGCCGCGGGGCTCTGGTGGTGGAAGAGGAGGAGCTGGGGCAGGTACTCGGCCGTCAGAACGGAGGAAGTTGGGAAATGAGATGTGCCTTTTTTTTGGATCGGTTTCGGAAGCGTACAGCTCTCGTTTTGGGAAAGGAATATACCTCTAACTAGACAGCAAAATTGCGATAATCATGAAGACCGCCAAATTTTGCCGGTCCCGACTCAGAATACACGGACCGTTCACTGTTAAAGCGCTCGTGCAATGACGGGGAACAGGAAAGTCACAGCACAAGCACCATGATGCCCATTTGATCTTCCGCCATTTGCCATCAGAATGATGTTCTGATTTGATGTCTCCCGAAACCACGCAACCAGTGACAAACGAAAGCGGAAGAACTTGAAACAATTCTTCTTGGTCAAATTCCTTTCCTCTTCTCCTCCTCGTTCTCATTTCTCCAATCCCCCAGTTGAGGACAGAACCCTAACCCAGCTCCTGAACTGACCGCCTCATCACGTGGCACTAAGTTCACGTTAACCCAGCTGGGCTCGCTCGAATTCGCGTCTGTCGCGTCTGGTTCCTTCCCCACCCTCTTAACCAGATCACTCACCGCGTCTTTTTCGCGATTCGGGCTTGCCGTTGTCCTGCAAGATTGGGGCGCTTCATTGGACGCTGCACCGAGTCTTCCGACCATTCTTCAGCCTGGCTCGGTGTTCCTCAATTCCGTCAACCATCGTGCAGCATTCACTCACCTGCGACCCTTTCCTCAAGGGATCCGATCGAGACCGGTTTCGCGCGCCTTTTACATTACGACAACGCACCACGGCGACCAGACACTCACTCACTCCTTTCATCTCACCGGGCCTGGTCGGATTTTGGCGTTTCTTTACAAGATTCCACCCGGTGATACGAACGAGACAACACAATGGCGGCCGACCATCCAAAGACGGGGATATACAGCGCTACATACAGCGGCGTAAGTTCCTTTGTCCTGCGCATAGCTGGCCTCCTTCGTTTACTGACACTGAATGCTCGCAGATCCCCGTCTATGAGTTCCAATTCGGCTCGGACCTCAAGGAGCATGTGATGCGCCGGCGAGAGGACAATTGGATAAACGCGACCCATATCCTCAAGGCGGCAGGCTTTGACAAGCCTGCCAGGACGCGCATTCTTGAGCGGGATGTACAAAAAGACGTACACGAGAAGATCCAGGGCGGCTACGGGAAATATCAAGGTGCATCTCCCCAGCTGCTTGCTGGTCCGCCTGTGCGCTAACGAGGCTTTCCTAGGAACCTGGATTCCCCTCGAACATGGCGAGGCGCTCGCCCAGCGAAACAACATCTACGACCGGTTACGGCCCATCTTCGAATTCCAGCCCGGCAACGAGAGTCCCCCGCCCGCGCCGAGGCATGCCAGCAAGCCGAAGGCCCCGAAGGCCCGGCCTGCTGTTCCCAAATGGGGCAGTAAGTCGCAAGACAAAAAGACCAGCCTGTCGCAAGCCGCTGTCTTCTCACACGCTCAACATCAAGGTGCTGCTGTCCACGACGAATACAACAACACCGGCCAGATCAACGAGGACGACACGCCCGACAACATGACCGTTGCCTCGGCCTCGTACATGGCCGAGGACGACCGCTACGACATGTCGCATTTTTCGACCGGCCATCGCAAGCGGAAGAGGGAGGAGATGCTCCAGGACATGACAGAGCAACAGCACGCCGTCTATGGGGACGAGTTGTTGGATTACTTTCTGCTCTCTAGAAACGAGCAGCCCGCAATTCGTCCCGATCCCCCAACCAACTTCCAGCCAGACTGGCCCATCGACACAGAACGTCACACAGCTTTGCACTGGGCCTCCGCCATGGGTGACGTCGACGTGATCAAGCAGCTGAAGAGGTTCCACGCCAACCTGGCGTCTCAGAATATCCGGGGCGAGACCCCCTTTATGCGGTCCGTCAACTTCACAAACTGTTACGAGAAGCAGACATTTCCGCTGGTCCTGAGGGAGCTTTTCAGTACCGTGGACGCGCGGGACTCTTCCGGGTGCACCGTAATCCACCATGCGGCCGTCATGAAGAGCGGGCGCGTGACAAGCCACTCTTGCTCCCGGTACTACCTCGACAACATTCTCAACAAGCTGCAAGAGACGCGGTCAGCCGACGAGATGCAGCAAACACTCGATGCTCAGGACAACGACGGAAATACTGCCGTGCACCTGGCTGCCATGCGGGATGCCCGCAAGTGCATCCGCGCCCTTCTCGGCCGCGGGGCGTCTACCGACATCCCCAACAACCAAGGCGTGAGGGCTGAGGACTTGATCAAGGAGCTCAATGCCTCGAGGCCCAGGGTCGCCCGGGGACCACTCCAACGCTCCTCGAGCCCCTTCGCGCCCGAGTCACAGCGGCACAACCCCTTCCGAGATGCGCTGGCCGAGACAGAGAGCAAGCCCCAGGCAAGCTTCCGCAGCGAGGCGGCCAACACGGTCCAGTCTCGCATCACCCCTCTCGTCCTGCAAAAATTCCAGGACCTCGCACAGAGCTACGAAACCGAGCTCGAAGAGAAGGAAGAGGCCGAGAAGGAAGCCCGGCGCATTCTGCTCAACTCCCAGGCCGAGCTGGCCAACTTGCGCACGGCCATTGCTGACCTCGAGTCCCGACTCGAAGCGGACGAGGCAGCAGCCAAGACAGAGGCCGAGGCCTCGAGCACGGCCGAGAAAGTCCTCGCCTACCTCACCCACCAGAACCGCATCGCCGTGCAGGACACCGTCGCCAAGCAGCTCGCCACCGTCAACGGCGACGCCAGCAAGGACGACGCCAGCACACCCAACGGCGGCCAGCCCTCTGACAACTCATCCTCCTCCCACCCAGACGAACCACCAAACAGCAAGCACAACAGCACCACCATCACAAAAGACCGCAACCAAACAAAAGCAACAGCGGAACCATCATCCCCCGCAGAGCGCCTCCGCCTGGCGACCGACCTCCGCGCCCTGCTCCAGGCCCAGCGCACCGCCGAGAGGGACTATGTCGAGGCCCGCGGCCTGACGGGCACGGGCGACCGCATCGAAAAGTACCTGCGCCTGCTCAAGGCCTGCCTGCCGCCCGAGGACCAGGAGATGCTGGATGAGAACCTTGAGGATATGATTAGGATGATGGAGGACGAGGCCGAGTCGCTGGCGTTGGCGGCTGGTGGTGGTGGTGCGCCTGGGGCGGTGCCGGCGCTGGGGGGCCGGGAGGTTGGGGGCGCTGGCGAGGGTGGGTTGCACTTGTCGATGGCTATGGAGGTGGGCGTGGCGCCTTTGTGAGAGAGGGGTGTGTGTGTGTGTGTGTGTGTGTGTGTGTGTGTGTGTGTGTGTGTTTGTTTGTGGGTGTGGGTGTGGGTGTGGGTGTATGTGTTCTGGGTATCTTTCTTTTCGCTTGGGTGCCGGTGTCGGATTTGTTTTCTGCTTGGTGCAGAAAGGGGGGTTGGATGCTGCGACAGTCTTGGTGGTGCCTGTGTTGTTGGATGTGTTCTCCTGAGTCGGGAGGAGATAACATGGGGACGGGCTCAGTCGTGCCGTGGCCAATAGCCTGAGTGCTTTGGCTGTTTCGAGAGCTTGTGTTGTGCTTCCATGCCTGATATTCCTGTGGATGGCATGCAAAGGACTCGGGTGGTTCGCCGCACTTTCGGACGGTGGAGACACGTTGGGTTGACCACGTTGTTTCTGTTCACTCCTATTTGCTTTCTTGCTAATGGAGCGAGTACCTCACATATCTGATTAGGGACTGGCATTGATATTTACGGGTTTGGGCATATTTTGTTTGGGCACAGGGATTATTTACGTGTCTCCTTATTACTCAGTTGGGTGGTGCTGGGTGCTGGATGCTGGGGCGGAAGGCATGCCCATCGTGCCCTTGTACATTCTGGATCCGCAGGGTCGTTCGAGGTTGACCTTCGCAAGGTCCGCAGGTCTACTGCGTGTTGCTAGGCGATGAGTTGTCATCTTACTTGATGGAATTTGAGTTGGTGACCCCCTAGAGTTGCCCCTGATTATCTAGAGAGACGAAGAGAGAGACAGCACCCTTGTGCTCCTTTCCTCAACCATGGATGGCGGTCAAACATCGTCACTCAAGTCACTGTGTGCTGTGTCATCCCAGCGTCAGCCTGACCCAGCATGTTCAACACGATGAAGTGGCGGCTAGTCCCGCGCCAGTGGCAATTCTTCGTACGCGGCCGTGATCGTAGCCTCCTGCCAGCCCGTGAAAATACCAAGCCAGCTCCCGATAACACCAAGCCGAACACGATGTGACGATGTGTCGGCGACGGTGGCAGTTGTGATGGACCATTCTCTTGGTCTGGTCTCTGTGCTCCGTCCTGACTTCCAAACGATGAGAGTGGTCACGAGAAGATGAGTGGCCCAAAGGAAGAATTGTGAAAGGGGCTGTGATTTAGGGGTGTGAGCCCATCATCCTTCTTGCGTTAACACTTGCCTTGTCAAGTGGCGGCTGGCCTCCTGGTCAGCAACCAGCGTGATCCGTCCTGGACTGGACAACCCAGCTTCAAGGTCGTCACCTTTCCTTGGATAACTGGCGGTGAAAATGATCACAGGCTGCGTCCCTGCTTGCCTGACCCCCCTCCCTGCACTGGAGCAGGATCAGGTTGCCTAAACGGGCCCCCGCTGAGATGATCATCACGCAACCTCGGCGGGTGGCAGTGTGCCGCCTTTTGACTGGACTCCCCAAGCAGCCATCTGGGACCAATGGTCTCCGAGAAGACGAAAGGGTCAACCACAGATCCGCCACCGCGGGAGGTCTTCGGCTATTCTGTGTATGGTGGTCCCCGCCGGTGAGAAACAGGGCGTTGGTTGGCCACCGAGCGGAGCCCAGGCGCGTCGGTGGTATCCATCTGTCAACCTTGCGCTCCGGCTCAGGGCGGCTCCTTCTCTAGATATGGGGGTTGAAGCTCGTGGTCTCGTCCAAGCCTCGGCCGCGTATGCGAATGGAGCCGCAAGAGCCCGCCGAGCCCGCTGCCCCGCAGGCATACAGCCCGGACTCTTTCCGCATCTACTCATCTGCTCAGCCTCAGCCCTCGCTCTCGAAGCGGAACGCTATCCATGGGTTACTCAGCCTATAATTATTCCGGCCGCTAACAAAAATCTTGTGATGGTGCGGCAGAGGTGAACGTTGCGAGCTTGGTGAAGACTTGCTTGACAGATTCGGGCCCAGATTCGGGCCCGCAAAGAGTCCAGCAGCGTCAGCAGCCCCCCGCGGGATTCCGTATCCCGACCATTCATCGTCTCTTGCTGGTGAAGGATAATATTCACCAAGCCGCGTAGTGAAGCAGTGGTTCCTGGCAGCGGACTGGGCTCGAGATAGCGCCAACAGAGGCACGTGTCGCCAGGTGGGAGACAGGCCAGGCAATTGGGCTTTCGCAGCGGGCGGGGGCAGATTGGCGCAAACGGGGTGTCTCTTCCCGATCATTATTCGTATACTGGCCGCTGCGCTGGAAGGCAGACCCCCATAACAATAGAACACGATGTTCCGGGTTGCGATGGAAACGTCCGTCAAAGAGCTGTTGCACGGTTGGCGTGTCCAGTGGCAAGTCCCGGATGAGTGGGTGCCACGCGAGCTGAACGAGATGGAGCCTCAGCCAACCATTGCCGAGAACCAAGATGTCGCCTCAATGGCGGTCACTTTCTTGCGCTGGAGGGAAACGTAAAACCTGGAAAAGGCTGGGAAAAGGCAGCCGAAATCGTCAAGATGGAAAATGTTCCTGGGGGATGCCGAGCAGGATTTGCGCTGAAACCATCGGCGTCTCCAACTTTGCATCGCAAAGGGCCCTGGTCGAATGCGGGCGGCGGACCCGAGGTAACGATCTGGACTTCGTATTGTATTATACATACAGACCGAAATTCAGAATCTGCCGGACGCCCTTGCTCGAATATTGTAGGCCGCGGTTTCATCGGCACTGACGCCCGGTAATGGCTGAATCTAAGTATGGTATGGACCTCAACGGCTTCGGGGCCATTGCTTTCTCCGGGCGCTTCCAGATGTGTTGTGAACTGAGCTTGTGATGAGACCGTGACAGGAATGCGACGAGCCGCGATCAGAGTCCAGTCAATCCAGTGGCACGCTGCAGGCGGGCAAGGTTCTTGGTGGGGTCCGCAGGGGTGTCGCTCGTAGGGCTGAAAGGATGGTAGGATTGTTGAAATCCCGTGCCGAGCGTCAACCCTCTTCAGGTTCCGTGTCAGCATCCACATGCAGACAAGGTCGGCTTCCCAATGCAAGACTCCTGGATGCGGGATGCCTCGGGAAAAGAGCCTTGCTGCGTAAGCGTCAATGCGAACGACTCCGAGTCAGCGATTCGTAACCTTCGAGACGCCATGTGTTGTATGGCACAATACAAATACGTGGTGCCTCAGGCTCATGTCATGGACCCGCATGGAAACCGCCGTTGTTGCCTGCAGCCCGAGGCACTATTGCGTTTGCAATTTGCCTCATCCGGCAACTGCCGTTTGGTTTCTGGTCCTGCTGCCGATTTCCAAACAAGGCAAAGAGCGACAGCTGTCCAAACTTGCACAGAATAAAGTGCACACCAACGGGCGCATTCTGAGTCAACGTAACATGATGCAAATAAGGTCCCCGGATATCAGATGGAAAATTCAGCCAAGGTAAAAGCTCGGTGAGGTACTTGAACTCGGCTTTGGGGGGCACGCGAGCTGAGAACAGCTTATTGTTCATCTCAAATTGGATGGCGCTGTCCGGCTTGGGAAATGGTCTTCATTGACTTGGACGAGAGCCTAGCTGGATGGGATTTTCCTTGGTGCGTGCAGTAGGACCCGGGGCAAATGCTCCTCTTCGTCCTCCACCGCCATCTCGAGCTGCCTCGACTTGCCAACTCTTGACAACTCAACAAACTACAATTTCCAGCTCCCAATTTCCCCCGGCGATGGTTTTCCCGGGTGACCGGCCCATCTGGGAAACATCGTACCGACTGTAGCTACCTCCGCACATACTCAAATCGCCAACAAGCGCCTCTTCGGGCCCGGTAACCGACAGTTGCTCTGGCGTCAGACACAGCGACATGCGCTGCACCTGTGGGATGCATGCACATATCACCTGCCGCATCCATAGCGATGATGCGAAGCCATCGGCCATGCAGGCGACCCCAAGCCCATGTGCGGACTGCAAGCCCTTCCGATTCCTCGATTTCTCTTAGTCTTTGGTTAGTTGCACGCTAACGAAGGATGTCTCAGACAGGACGTTGCTCGCATTATCAAGGTACCAATCGACGACAGAAAGCGCATGGTGCTGACGGCACGCATGAGGCCCAGAGGGAGCTGAAGTGCGCATCGCTAGGCCGAATCCGGGCTTGCAGACAGGGCGGTTCCTTCACGGCTCGAAACTGATCCCGCCAACGCCCCGCTCCTTTTGGTCCCCCGCCCCTCCCGACGAAGCTTCACCACTCAACTCCGTTAGCCACCATCTCTGCGCCTGCTGAGAACAATGCAGATCTTCGCTTCCCGGATTTCGGAGCTTGCACGCCACCTTATCGAAAAGCACTATTCGCATCGCCATCCGAAGGGTTCAGCTCCCTTCAACCGCCCAAAACCTGTTCACCACATCCTCGCCAAGATGCTCTCGGTCGCATTTCCACGTGCATGTCATGGTTTCCTTGCCAATATCACAGTACGTATCCATACCAGCGTGTAAGCGATGCAGCCTTCCAGGTTGCCAGTTGCCACAGGATCTCATCGACTCTCATCACCCTCCCCGAGCTTCTTCAGCATGCTGCTGAATTCAACACCACGGCGCCAAGACTGACCTTCTTTCCTGGGCAAGCAATGAGACCGCGGTCAGGAGTTCCAGCCTTCCCCCCACCCTCCACCACATGCAAGGCTCACAGGGCGGAACAAGCTTACTGTGTATTGCCAAGCACCCACCACTCTTGCAACCAGCTGCCTCGGGGACATCATCACGCGTCCTGGCCGCGCAGTGGTCAGGATGGCACCTTACAGCTCCCCATTCGACTTCTGCAGCGCCGATTTGGGCAGCTAAGAATCTTACACAGGTGTGCAAAGATGGGTAATCAGGTGTGTTACTATCCCATGACCAGCCTTGAATGCACAGCGGGCCTCCCTGGATTGGTCAAGCGTCTTTGGAGCCGGCGTCCTCGACCGAGCTGACATTCGCGATCGAGGGGCCTGAACAAAGCACGCTATGCCCTGTGAGATCTAGTCTCAACAGTATCAGCCCTTCCTCGATCCGATCTACGTTGCATAGGCCCGCCTTCCCTTGGCCCAGATTCACAAAGGCTGGTCGTCGCGAGGGTGATCTCGGCGCGGCGTATAAGTCTCCCAGATCCCCACCAAGTCGCCCGACCGAGCTTCCTTCACCCTCCACCGTTCGCTCCCGTCTTCGCATTGCTTACCCCCGTGGTCGCTTTGCTTTCGCATTGATGCACTCTCCCGGCGACTCAAGCTCCGTGATACCTCAGCGAGAGTCGGAGACGGCGCCTCTCGCGCTTGTGAGACATCCTCCGGCGCGTCGTGTAAGGGCGCTGCCTGTCTCGAGTGCGCAGACGCCATCGATTGGCGCTAGCAGCTAATCTTCCTGCAGGATTCGGGGTCTGGACGCTGACATCGACAAGACAGTCTGTCGCAAGCGCTCGACATCTGGACGCCTCGGCCTGGCCCAATTCCTGGCCCGTCCAGCTTTCCCTTTCCAGGTCGCCGAAAACTTAGCGGCCTCAAGGTGAGGGGTCCCTGGGCTGAGTTTCAGTGTTGCTCAGCGTCAGCCATCTAACGGTCACTAGTTCAGCCCCAGTGGAACCCACCCAAGCAGGGCGTTCCAGCGGGAATCCTAGCAGTTAGGGCTAGCCAATTTCCGTGCCACCCTCGGGTCTTCAGGGTCACTTGCCTGAACCCCTATCTTTCTAGCGCCGACCACCCATCACGGCCAACCTGGAAACTTACGCAATCCGTACAGCGGAACTGGTGCCGCTGACGGCCCCAAGGCGGCGGTAATTGTTTCCACTTTTCCCGCTGAGGCTGCTGCCCAGATGCCGGCTCTCAATCACCCCACGGGTGACACCTGGGAGGTGCCAGTTCCGAGCCCCTACAGCCCAAAAGCTGTCAACACACATAATATATCCCTCGGACTCGTCTTCCTTGCCATCATAGTCACAGCTCGCTTCGTCCTTGCACGCGGGCGCACTTTCGAAGGCCGTGGCGCGAAACCCCACCCAATCGACGGCAAACCCGAGTCGACTCGGACTTCACTTGGGGTTTCTGACACGAAATACGGGCGGGAGTCTGGCCCAGTGTTTGGGTGCGGACCTGAGAGGCCATTGTGGGCAGGCCGAGCGCGGGGCTTTGTACCTCTCAGGGCTGTGCCGGGTCAGCTCGGGCGTTTGGGCAAGCCGGCAGCAATGGACCGCGGTGACGGCGGACTGGGGCAGGATCATTACCCATGGTCAGCACTGGTATCACGTGGCGTCAGCACCAGCAGCCCAACACCACCACCTGGTGACCCCTCGCACACTATCCCGAGCTCATTCGCGAGTGTGGACAGGAGGGGGTGCAGCCGCTCGCCCTGCACCTCATGTCGAGTGTCTTCTGGGAGATGCGTTAGCAACAGCCCAGAGCCAGTTGACGGTCAATCCACCACGGAGAAGGGGAAAAGACCCATGGCAGAGAGCGAAGTCCGCATTGGCCATGGTTCACAAGGTTTCGAGCTCGAAAGCACCGGTGCGCAGGTCGACGGCAACCAGCCTTACTCGGGGACTTTGCGGGAGAGCTCGTTTCCAGGTCTGGACTCTACGATCCCGCGGCAGTTCGCTCGCCCGCCTCTTCCACCGCCCTTGACACCCCCGACCTTGAGTGGCTCCTTCTACCCTTTTGAACACCGCCGCCCAAGTAGGGCCGCCTCGATACCTCCAGCACTCGACATGAGCTTCATCCATCAACCGAACCCCGAATACGGCGGCTCGACCTCCACCAACGTGCTGAGCTCGAGCCCCCAGAGCGCAATCGCTGTTCCGCGGCGAAGATCATACACCAGGACTGTTCCGATCGGGATTCCTAAGCCCACCACCACCGCCTCGGCTTCGTCATCGGCCGAGACCATGACCACGAGCAGCACTTCCCACACGTTCTCCCCGTCGAGCTACCCGCCCACATCACCGCTGCTTCCGCCGCCGCCACCAGGCCAGTATGATCTCCCGCCATCGGCCCCGCCAGAATATGAGTTTGTGGGCGGGCCGGGCGGGTCTGGGGTCTTTTTGTCCCAGCAGGAGATCAATATCCAGGGGGAGATCATCTCAGTCATGGACGACGCCGGGCACGGGTGGAAGCGCCACACGAGGGTGTACGGCGGCGACGTGTGTCTGGCGTGTGTCGCGGCGGCGGCGCGAGATGGCGGGCAGGGCGGGTTCTACGGGGATAAAGTGCCGCTTGAGGACCGGCGGTAGTCTGGTCTCTCGAGGGTGCGTTTTGCGCTCTCTTGGTACGGTAGGGGCCCGTGGCTTTGAGCCCAAAGGTGGTTCGTTTTGAGTTGTGGGTCTGCACTGCAGTCATGCAGGGCAACCAACGGGTCATTTAGCGTTGCTCTTTTATTCCAGGGCAAGCCTGTTACTGGTCAGCGAACGACGCGGGTTCTCGCAGATGCCGTACCTCCCTCCCTGTGGGGTGAGGTCGCAGCACGGGGTGGTATCGATATGGCTGGTGGCTCGGTTCGCATTACTGGCGTTGGGATGGCATACCCGATGAGAACGTCGTCATTGTGAGCGATCTGCGCACCCTTTGCTGTGGCGTTTTGAGCATGATGAGGACAGAATTGGGACGACCAGCCAGTGCTGCGACAGGGTCAAGTGCAGTACTCCAGGCTTCTGCTCTGGCTTACCTGCTTACGCTGTTAGGGCCCAAGTATCAACTTTGGGACGGTTTTCGAGTCATGGCCTTGGGGCTGGCTTTTCTGGTATTACGACTGTTACGACTCAGTTTTCTTTCCTCTCCTATTTCCTACGACATTATATTCACCAGCCTTGATCACTACCATCATTTCATCCCTTGTATGTGTACTCTTCAACTTACCCTACACACACTAATGCATTGGTCGGTGGCAGTTTGTCCTGGTGGGCAGTTTGTACGGATAGGATCTGTATGATCTCACGGAATCGGGTGGAGATACCCATGGTTTGGTCTTATTTCAGCTGCAGGTGGTATGGCATTTCATCATGGATGTTTGTGACGTTTTGAAAGAAGGTTCTTGTTTGAAACGATCTGGGGTTGGGCGGGCATACAGACGTCGTCTCTCGTGCTTGATATTGTGGCGAGGAGTCTGGAACGGGCAGTTGATCCCTCTGTGGCCCGTGAGCTGAGCGGTATTGGTATGGTTTAGACAGACAATACAGTTGTTCTGTGGTACGAGACGGATTGTGTGACAGGTTCGACTCCGGGCCGTGACTCGAAATATACATGGACATTTACGTCACGGTACATGTAGGAGACGGATAGCATGATCATCCTGCTCGCCCAAGTAGGGTTCTCTAAGATAGTATGTTGAAAAGGTTCAGCCGCGAACCCATACTCCCTTATGTTGTCTAGTCAAGTGGGGAGCGGGTGGTTGTTCTGGGGTCAAAGAGAAGGGCTCTGGTCTCTCGTCAATACAAGTTTGATAAATACTCAAATATCATGAGTGGCACTTGATCATGCTCCATGCCTGTTTGGCTGTTGACTATTCTCTCAAAATAACATATACATCAGGTTATCCAGAGAGCTGGCACATTGTTGTGCTATTTTTGTAGTCTTTCGATGGACACCTTATGAACGGTAATGGTAATCATGCTCTCGAGTGTCATCATTGCTCACTAGGCTTCGGTGTAAATCCGAAAGGCCAGTAATGGTGTTCTTTCGTACCTATGCGCCTTGAGCTATGTGCTGTTCTTGTTGCTCTTTTTGTGACTGCCTGTAGTAAAAGTAGTCATGCCACAAGGTGATGTCTTGGACGATGAGAGTGCTGAGAAAGAACCTTTGAGTCCTAACCTACCTACCGGCACCGTTTTCAGGGTGTGCATGTGACACGGTCCGATTACCTTAACAGCCCTACCAGAACCGGTCCTCCCCTTCTCCTGGCAGGCTCTGGTAGCCAGTCCAGGCTTGATGCTCTCTTTGGCGTAATTACCTAGGATGTGATCAAGTTCATTCGAAGCCTTTGTGTATGTGTGTAGCTAAGGCAAATTGCCTTAACTATCATACCAAGGCCGGTGAGACAAATACCAGATCGTGGCCGTCAGAGTCATGAACAGGACATCGGACGAAATACATGAATACCTCGGAATATACTAGTTCAAGGCAGAATGCCGGATGCTGCCACTGACCAACCTAGTCCACAGTGTGGGAACTCTCAGCTGCCAGGGGCTATAACTACTCCTACATTGGCAAGTTTCTCCCGTCAACTCCTAATTAGAGACCCGGTTGTCATAAAAGAGGGCTCCTGGGGAATGACGGAAACGTTTTGAACTCCCAAACAGTCCTGCTTGGAGAACAACAGACAAGTGCCTAGGCTTCCTACGTATCCAGCGATGGTATAGGCTCCAATATAGCGGATGCTAGGCGATGGATTCTGTGACCAAGCAACGGAGATCCTCTCAATATACCAGATCCATCGAGCTTTGATGCATGTCTCCGGCGGACTCGCAGAACGGAGAACCGAGTTTGACCAGAACCACCGTTTGAAAGAGTCTTCAACGCCCTCCTAATTGCGATTGCGAAAGGCGTCAGCTCTGACGAGGATATGGAGGGCCGACAAAGCCCATCCAAGCCCACGTGGACCGGTTGGACCAAGGTCGAACCCAGCCTGTACTGTACCTGTCGATCATGCCTTCAGAAAGCCTGTCTGACAACTGTGGGCGGCCGTGGATGAACTCGAGGTTCAGATCCGTCTGGTGGCAAAACTGAGTCATGCCGCATGAACAGGTGGTTCGGTTCTGCCCAGGAGAGGTATTGGGTTATTAACACGGGGCTTCAGTGGGCTGGTTCGTCTCCTTCCGGTTCACGATGCTGAATTGATGGCGTGAGCCATATGGCTACTAGACACCTACCCTTCGACTGTGTCACAGATGAGGAGGTTAGGTTGGCGGGTGGGTGAGCAGTGAGCTCAAATGCCAACAAAAGGCCGCGCTTGAGACAACGTGTCAATAAAACGATCCGCAATCAAAATACCGGGCCTACGGAGGAGAGCGGCGAGGCGGCGTGGTGCTAAATAAAGGCAGCTGAGCCTGAAAACAGGCCTGCAATGCCACATGGCCACCTTGTTTGTGACCTGCATTCTTCTCTCCATCTGCCCTGACATCTCTCAGCCACATCAGGGACTGGGAAACATGAAGAAATCTTGTTTACACTTTGTCTCGGAGGCTTTGGCGATGCGGCGCTGCAGTGGAGCGAAGGCCTGAGCGTGGCCCCCTCCCCCTGCAGGACATGGAAGCTGAACATGTGCTCCATCGGGTTTCGCCGGTGATGTTGACTTAATACGAGCTCATCTTGAGATGTTTTTCGAAACGGAGGAAATGCCAGCGCCGGCAACAGAGTCCCCTCAAATGGGTTCAAGATATATGTACTCCGGATGGATAAACTTCTGGCGCATGTCAGCCCTCAAACCTGAAGATCTGCGCTGGGGGTTTAAGCGCTCTCGAGTGCAGATTGGCTTGCAGACGCGCACCTGTCAGGCTGTCACCAGGATGGTTGCAGCGGGGCAGGGGTTGGCGATGTGATTCATGCACAGGCATGCAGGGATCGCAGGGGCCGTTTCATCGAGGGGCTGCCTGACCTCGGCTAGCCGTGTTTGCCGTTTTCGAGAAAAGGGGATTCCATGGTGACAGCTTTTCGAACGGTTTGTTGACTGTCGGATGATGGCGTTTGACAGACGGTTAATCGATGACAGGGCGATGATGTGGTCGGCGGGTGTTTCAAACAACAATCTGCTCAAAATCCGAAACGCGGAGACCCGATCTGGATTTCGGAGAAGGGTTCGTTCGCTGCCCGCCAAGGCGGCCATCTCAACGCGGCGTTTTATGTACAGAGAGATCGAAGGCCCTGGTTCCTCGGCTGCCACGACGGCCGGGCTGCGCACCACGAGATAACCAGGAGGATGGCGTCCGGATTGCGAATCAGATGAAAGGTTGCGCCACAGATTCCAGGAACTGCCTTTCCATGCGCATGGATAGCAATCTGGATCATCTCAAGTCGTTGTTGCTGCCACGTAAACATGGAGGAATGCGGGTTGCGGCGAGCGAGCTGGTGGGTACTCTGCAAAGTGGACAAAACGACGAATATCAGATGAACAAGGGCGAGTCCAGTGGCCCACGAATGAAAGTGGAATGACAGCGGCCGAGTATTGACACAGACAAGCCTTCAGATGCAAACAAGCCGCGAGTAGGGGAGGAGTGTTCAGTTATTTTCGATGTACTATGGTAGCTGGATGTTGGAGTTTGTAATCTGTACTTCGTAGTTATTCCAGTCTCAATGCTGGCATCCGATCTCATCCTGGGGAAATCGGGAAGCTGCGAGGAATTCTAACCTGTTCGGGACGCCGGGATAACGGCCCAAGCTTCCAAGTGCCATCCTCGATTTTCATTGGCCTGGTTTTGACCAGGCAGACACAAGCCGTTTCTGAGCTGGCTCTGACGCTGTTGGAGAAGAAAACCAGCATGGAATCAAATTTCAAAGCAGGATCATAACAGAATTTAGTGTAGAGTGACGAAAAGCAAGATACCTGTACAGATGTAGAAAGGATGTGTTGAAGACTCATGGGGCATGACCTGCGGTACGAAGTATTCGTACTGTCGGGCCACTCGGGTGTGGCACGCTGTTTATGGCATCCACAACGGAGACAGCAACGGAAGCTCTGGTTGGCTGATCCGCCTCGATGCAGCCCCTAGCATTCCATTCAATCACGGTGGCCCGCTATCCGCTCGGCCCTTGCTGCGACAGGTGTCCCTGCCGCGATCCAGGCTGCGCCGGCCAATCACGGGGCGTCCTGCTCCTCGCGGGCCCGGTCCTTCTCTCTGCCCCACCCGCTCTGGAGTCTCCACTGCACAGTCCAGCCACTGGCAGCCGACCCTTTCATCTCTTCTCATCAGCTCCCGATGCCAGCCCTTCGCTCCTCCTTCTGCTCTCCTCTTTCAGTCTCTGCATCGCCGGCACACCACCCTTCCTTTTCGCCCTTTCCCTCTTCCTCCCTTCGTGGTGCGTCTCCGCGTCGTTGCTCGTCATAATCTTTCGGTTTGACCACCAGATTCAACTTTTCACTATCGCCGTATTCTCTCGATTCTCTCGACCCACTGCACAAATCCCGACACAGAAACAAAAGGAAGAAAATACAGAGGCATCTGGAAGGCTCGCCACAAAAGTCATTTTAATCATTGTATTCTATTTGCGCATATACCGCCATCCGCTTCGTTGCCGTTGCAGCTGTCTGCGAGGCCCGACTTCGTCACTCTTCGGCTTCGACACGGAATTCGATCTAATTCTCCGACTCGACGAGGCTCACCTGTGCGACCAACACCCGCATCGCCGACATCCCGCATCTCAACTCGCTCGACTCAGGCAGCACCAGAGTCGACGAGCGCAGACTTCTGAAAGACCGCGGCTCGATTCGAACAAGGAAAGCTGGACAAGACTGGCTGGCTTGGTCCCGCCCTGACTGCCAGTGTTCTTTGAAGGTTGTCTCGCGGGGTTGCACCAAGCGCGACCGGCTGTCGGTCGCTTCGAGACAACTCCAAGCATCCAAAGGGAAACCGCGTCTTTCATGCCCAGCTGGAAGTCGCGCTGCCCTCGCCACATCGACAGTTTCGGCGAGTCGAATCGCACCGTCCTTCCTTCCGCATCGCTTTTTTCGCCGGTTCCACGCTCATTCAGCATTTACGATATTACCTCGGCCGAGCACAGTTAATACGTCCGCGAATCTCCGGTTGATCGTTTTTTCAGTACCCGTTATTCGATTTTGATAGTCTGAAGCAAGCAGTTCCCGCATCATCGTTTTTTCGACCCTCCAAGAGAGAGACCAGATAGACTCGGCCCGCCGCAAGTCGAACGTTCGACCACGTCGTCTTCGCTGCGACCGCTTTTAGCAGTACTTTCTAATTTTTGCATCACCCGCTTTGCATCTTTCCGACTGCAACAATGGACGCTGGCAGTCTCGCGCACATGTCTCACGCTCCTTTCAACCAGGCCCACGGCCTAGCCATGACGTCGGGCCTGGCGTCTCGCCGCGGAGGCCAGAACATCAAACCGCTCTCGTTCGAGGCTCTCAAGTCGCCGACCGACCGAGACAATGGCCTGCCGACGCCCCGAACCAGCCGGTCCCATCTGCTGGCTGGTCTCCGCACTGCTCCGAAGTCGGCTACGGCCACGAGCTTCCCGAACCTCCCGTCGCCGACGACGGTGAATCCTCAGGCTCGCAACCGCAACTCGATGGCCCCCGGCATGTACGACTCGGGCAACCTGTACAATGGCCCCAAGACGTCGATGCCGCGCTTTGCCACCCAGCAGCAGGCTCAACCGCAAGCCTACAATCCGACGACGACAGTGAACAACCAGCAGTACACGGCCGAGCAGGTCCTGGCACCCCCGCAGCTGCAGCTGGACGAGGCGCGGGATCAGATTGATCCCAACCTTCACGCCCAGCTCCTGTACACCAATGCCTACTTGTCAGAGCAGCAGCAACGCCTGCAGCAGCAGCTGAGAAACCTCCAGGCTGCTGCTCAACAGTTCCAGGGACTGAGCCTCAATGGGCAGGCGCAGATGATGCAGCAGGGATACCCGGGCATGTATCAGCAGCAGCTCCAAAACGTTCAGGCCATGATGGCTCCGGCGCCCCAGACCGGTGTCTATGCAGTCTACGATCGAGTCACGGGCCAGCAGACTCTGTACATGGACCAGAGCCAGGTGCAGGCGCAGCTGAACGCCCAGCTTCAGGCGCAGCTCAACGCGCAGCTTGCCAACCAGGCCCAGCTGGCGAACGCCTACGCGAACATGCAACAACCGTCCGTTGGCACTCCCCGACTTCAAGTGTCTCCGCCGCCGTCGGCTCCCCACGCGACAGGCTTCCGCATGCCGTCGCCCCCGCGGCGCTACGACTCGCCGATTGAGCCCCACACTCCTCTGCCGCCGCCGAGCGCCAATGCTTTTCGCCGGGGCCATAAGAAGGTTCCGTCGGTTTCCAACGGCAGCAACAAGCACCAGCTGTCGATCGCGACCAACGAGGAGCCGCTCAAGGCTGCTGGACCCAAGACGGCCTCGTTTCCACTCACCCCCATGACTGCCGGATACGGTCCTGGTCAGGCGCGGGCGGGCGAGCACCCGATCCGGCAGCCGCGGAACCCGCCGTCCCTGGACGAGCTCAAGTCGAAGCCGACGGCCAAGCACGAGGGAAGCAAGAACTTTGTTACCCGCACCCGGCGGTCGGCCATCAACAACCTCGTGCGGGCCGGCCTAGAGAGGCGTAAGGAGGCGCGGAGCTCCGGCAGCAGCAGCCCCGTTTCCGAGAGCAGCGCCGAGCTGATCGAGACGCCCATGACGGACAACGACAGTGATTCCGGCCGTAGCGGGTCGGGCAGCCTGATTGACCGTGACGAGTGCAGCCTGCCCAGCTCTAGGACGAGCACGGGCAGCTGGGGCGCCATTGGGTCCGACCGACCGAGCTCCCGCCAAAAGGCCCACCGGTCCAGCGTCGACAGCGCGCCTTCGGACTCGGAGAACGCGCGGGAGCCGGGAAGCTTCGCCAGCCTCCTGAAGAGCAGCAACCGGGCCGTGGCGGCCACCGAGGGCACTGCCCAGCGCAAGGCCCCGAGGCTCGTCCTCACCAGCGCCGAGAAGCGCAAGCTCGCTGCCTAGTCGGCACAGGGAGATGGACGATGTCACGGCCGGCATTACCGCGCCTTACGCTAATTGACGATCATGCCCCATGTTTTCTTGTTCTTTCATTTTCCGGCTGTAGACGCTCGGGGTCGGGTTGCAGCGCCTCGCGATGGCTCGCTTGTTCTCCGGCATGGCTTACGAAGTCACCTTTTTTCCCCGACATTCTTGAGACGATCCGGACCTGACATTTGGCGATCGGTTTACGCTCGAGGAGGCTTTGCTTTTATTCTCCTTTCGCAGTATGACGGGATTGTCTTGGGTTGCATTTTTTCTTGGAGCAGTGCCTTTGGCTTTTCGACTCGTTTCTCGCCGGCATTGGTGCTGTTGCCGAGGCTCTTCCTGCCGGGCGCGCCAACGCACTTGGCTTTCGAACCTCGGTCACTTCCTGGCTCGTTTCATCCGAGACCCGGGCCCGGCTAGGTCCTTCGATTCTACACGATCCTTACCGGCATTCACGACAACTAGGCTTCATTACGTCTTGCTTTGCGTGGGTATTTTTTTTCGGCTTCGGGAACAGGCTGCCTGGAGCTGGGACCGTGGCAGCTAGAACATGGGGATATCGGCAATATGAGTTGTGGATGGACTTGGAGGGGGGAAACAGGGTACTCTGGAGGGGAGGAGCAGCAGCGCTGGAGTTTCAGTACGCATCAGTGCGATTGTTTTGCCCCGCGATGAACGATGAGAGTTCCCCGGGTGGTGTCCTGAGGGACAAGGAAACGTGGATTTTGCGTTGAGGTGGCAGATGGTGACATCTTGCCTATTACCTCTGGGAAGGGCTTGAGAGGTGATGGGGGAGGGGGCGTGCTGAGGTGCCGGAAGACGTGCTGCTAGCTAGCTACCCACCCTCCTTAAGGTTAGGTAGTCTTCCATTCATTGTGCATTATTGCCTTGCCTGATGGATCATGTCGGTGATTCTTTGTTCGGCTGTCCCCACGGCCCTCTCATACAATGTTGGAACATGCTGCAGGATATCGATCAGGCGTTCTGTGTGATAAGATTGGTACTGTGGTTGCCGGCAAAAGTTTTCAAAGTGGGCCGGGTACCGACCAGGGTCACGGACAGAGGCCCACCCTTCCCATCAATGTACCAACGCGTCGCGCGTGGCCGTCAAGTTAGAAAGGAATATGCATTCCATTGGCATCAATAACAGCTTGTTGCCGTAGAGGCATTGTATCTACACGCTCTCTAAGGAATTCCTCAGGGACTGCTTCCCATGCAGTATTTGTAGATACAATGCCTCTACGGCAACAAGCTGTTATTGATGCCAATGGAATGCATATTCCTTTCTAACTTGACGGCCACGCGCGACGCGTTGGTACATTGATGGGAAGGGTGGGCCTCTGTCCGTGACCCTGGTCGGTACCCGGCCCACTTTGAAAACTTTTGCCGGCAACCACAGTAGGGAACTGTCAAAAGGCGCGGTGTCGAAATAAAGTGGGGTCATCCATCTCTGTGGCACTGCGATCCGCGCCCTTCTTCCATCAAACTTCACCTTGAAGGAATCTCACTGATGAGAACGTAACTGGGATTTTGACAACCTCGCAACGAGTTCCGGTTTCTCAACCCTTCCGCGCCCCCCACCCCCAATTGACCATATCGGCGTTAAGGTCTTAGTATTGATCTGTAAGGTACCTTATCTCCGCGATTATGATCTCAGTGGGGTCAAGTTGGTCGCATCAAGCCAACATTGCGTCAAGTCGACTGCAGCACCGCACATCCCCGCCCACCCCTCATCATGACTGGCTGCAGCACAGCAGCGGGATTACCAAGCCGGGCACGAAGAGGATAGGTACTTATAGACTGGGAAATCCGAATTCAGTCACCATCCACCGACATACCTCGTCTCTCACAGTCTCACTCAACCCCAAAACGACTGTTTGACACAATGTCGCCCCTCGTCGCCCAATCTCCCACACCGCGCGTCATCCTGGGCCTGATGACGTTTGGCCCGGACGAGTCGGCGGGCGGGCGCATCATCGACGTCTGCGAGTTCGGCAAGGTGCTCGACCTGTTCCAGTCGCGCGGCTACGGCGAGGTCGACACGGCCCGCATCTACGTCGACGGCAAGCAGGAGGCCTTCACGCGCGAGGCCCGCTGGAAGGACCGCGGCCTGACCTTGGCTACCAAGATCAAGTACCCGGCCGAGCCGGGCGAGAACACGTACGACAAGGTGCTGGCGTCGGCCGAGACGAGCCTGCGGGAGCTGGGGGCTGAGTGTGTGGATCTGTTGTATTTGCATGCCGCTGTCAGTCACTTCTTTCTATACTCCTTCACTAATTAGGGTTTGTGCATTTGGCTGACCTGCAAAGGACCGCGCCACGCCCTTCGCCGAGCCCCTCCGCGCCATCAACGAGCTGCACAAGGCCGGCAAGTTTGTCCGCTTCGGCATCTCCAACTTCTCAGCCTACGAGGTGGCCGAGATCGCGCTCACGTGCGAGCACCACGGCTGGGTGCGCCCGACCGTCTACCAGGCCATGTACAACGCCATCACGCGCTCCATCGAGGCCGAGCTGGTCCCCGCCTGCCGCCGCTACGGCCTGGACCTGGTCGTGTACAACCCAATCGCCGGCGGCCTCTTCTCGGGCAAGATCAAGTCCAGGGACATGGTGCCGTCCGAGGGGCGGTTCAGCGACGCCGCCTCGTCGGGAAAGCTGTACCGCGGCCGCTACTTCCGGGACTCGACCTTCCGGGCGCTACAGCTGGTGGAGCAGGCCGTCGAGAAAGCCGGGCTGACCATGATCGAGATGGCGCTGCGCTGGGTCGTGCACCATTCTGCGCTCAAAGTTAAGGGCGGTAACGACGGGGTCATCATCGGCGTGTCGTGCATCGAGCAGCTGGACCAGAACCTGACTCATCTCGAGAAGGGCCCGCTGCCGGACGACGTTGTCAAGGCGCTGGACGAGGCGTGGTATATCAGCAAGCAGGACACGGCGCCGTATTGGCACAAGGAGCTCGAGTACACGTATGACACGCGGCAGGCCCTGTTTGGGGCGGGGGCGCAGGATTGAGGAGAGGTAGAAATAACTAATTCTAGTCTTGACCGAGCGCGTGTTTCAAGATCCCGTGAGTAGTATGACGCGGCGGTCATTTATTATGGGAATCGTTAGCAAGCACACCACCACCACTATCAAGCACACCGCTATTCCCGATTAGGCAAAGCGCGCGCGGCACACTGCAGCAGTACAACCAGGATTTCCTGACAGCTGTCAGCCACGCCACCGCCACAACTGGATACTTCCCCAAACACCACACAGCAGTGTTACTGCAACATCATTAACCTTCTGCTTCCAATCAACGGCCTGCTGCCGCCGAGTTCATCAGGTATGGCTCCCAGACCCCGATCCCGAGCATTCAGCTGATGAAGCTGTTTAAACAGGATGGAACCAGCCGAATCGTCATCGCAAGCGCCAGAGCGGCCCTGCGGCCCGCCGCCGCCCGAGAACACGTACAGCACTTTGGAGGAGGTATAGGCAGCCATCCAAGCC
>MU863626.1:222010-241431 GCA_033575675.1 Parathielavia hyrcaniae
CTTCGAGGTGGGTGCCGTGATTCTGAGGAGGGCGCCCAGACGCAGACTTCCGCTGAGGATCGCATTGAGGACTGTATTATGGTCGCCGCAACATCGGTCAAGGCCAATTTCAAGGTCACAAGTACGAAGCTCGGTCTACAGCGCCTGCGCCAAGTTGGGACAGATTCGTACGAACCCGGCACAGTCGGCGCCACGGGCCTCCGAGCGATTAATCGATGGCCTTGACGCCCTGGATCCCGACGTTGAAGATGAACATGATCGGGCGCTGACGGCGACCAAAGCAGCTGCCCGCGAGGATCACGAAGATGCTGTTGCTTTGGGAATTAACCAGCCGCCGGCAGACGCGGCCGAGCTTTGATGAATTGTTAGGATGTTTAAATCCACCAAAAGCGCAGAAGAATTAAGCTATAAGCGATGGTTAACGTTACACTCAATTAATTCTATTAATGATGTTGCAGTAACACTGCTGTGTGGTGTTTGGGGAAGAATCCAGTTGTGGCGGTGGCGTGGCTGACAGCTGTCAGGAAATCCTGGTTGTACTGCTGCAGTGTGCCGCGCGCGCTTTGCCTAATCGGGAATAGCGGTGTGCTTGATAGTGGTGGTGGTGTGCTTGCTAACGATTCCCTTTATCTTGGGCCGAGCCCCGCAGCAATCGACGGTCCTCTCAGGATTGGACTTTGTTCGACAGAGTCGCAGACAGATCATCCCTGTTTCGTCTTTCTGTATTTGTATGGCTTTTTATCCAGGCGCAGATGCCCTGGCAAGCCTCAACCGTCAGCTGTCGGAGGGAAGATGAGCCGATCTCGAATTTACGCTCGGCCGAGACGCGCCGCGACGGAATTCAGCACGCCAACTTTGCGCGGAAGCACGTGAGACCTTGACGCTGACCACTCAGATGCCCCTGGGCTCTTCCGTTTGCGGGAATGTGGCGTTCATGGCACGGTTCGCACCTCGCTGCCCCCGGCAGCAGTCGTTCTTGGCTGGACCTCTGGCCGGATATGAAAGAGCAGGCACCCACCCATCTTCATCTCGTGCAGGATCTCGCTCTATCAAGCTTCAGGTCGCAAACTCACTACAGCGTTTGTGTCGTCTGAGTCCCAAAACTATCACCATCTTCGCTTACAAGTTACAACCCCAACCCTCTACTCGAGTCCCCAACCAACTCTCCCAGGACGGGCAGCATCTTCAGACTTCAGGGTTCAAGTTGAAACTTAAAAAAAACCGCCCACCATGCCCCTTGGCCACGTCTCCCTCGCGGCAACCCCGTCCACCTACAAGCCCATGCGCGACTTCTACCTCTCGGTCCTCGCCCCGCTAGGGTACACCCTCTTTGAGGAGAAGGAGGGCTGCTACCTCGGCCTGCAGACGAACTACAACCCGGACTTTTGGCTGCACTGTGGCGGCGGTGGCAGTGGTGACGGCGACGGCGACGATATGCTGCTGGTCGACCCGTCGCTGACGGCCGACGAGAACCGCAAGAGACTCGGCGTCCGGGGTAACACGGGCAGGGCCCATGTTGCGTTTAATGTGGCGAGTCGGAGGATGGTGGATGTGTGGTATCGGAATGCTGTGTAGGTCTCTGTCTTTCGTTGTCTTTCTCTCTCTCTTTCTTTTCTCTTTCCCTCTCCCCCTTCCTCTCCCTTTCTCTCTCTCTCTCCTCTCATCATCCATCTGCCCTAATACCGTGCTGTGACCTAGTTTGGGAGAGGCTGGGGTTGATCAATGATTCAATGCTTGCTGACTGGGGTTGAAGCAAATCCGGCGGCATACCCAACGGCGAGCCCGGCGAGCGGCCGCAGTACGTCAAGGGGTACTATGCCGCCTTTGTGCTGGACCCGCTGGGGAACAACGTCGAGGCTGTATACTTTTGCCCCTGGTGGATGCAGGCCATGAAGGCCGTGCCCGGGGTGCTGACGGTGCTGTTTGGCGTCGTCGCCGGGCATGTGGCCACGGGGTATGCGAAGAGCGCAGGTTGGATGTGAAGTGATATGTGGTTTTGTAGGTACTTTGCACGGGGTGGCGTCTTGCAAGTATGTCTGTCATTTTTGTCTAGTCTGGGGCTTGGTGTGGGTGGGAGAAAGGGGGCGGTTTTCTTTCGGGTTTGATCTCGATATGGAGATAGCTGGTGAGAAATGGATTGCTCAAAAGTCTATGTCTACCTATCCCTGGTGTGCTTCGTACAGAAACACAGTACCATCCATGTCAGTGTGCATCCTTCTGAACCGTCCACCACGGCACCACCGCCTCCAGTCACCTCCGCCATCCTGACATCTCCAGGATGTCCCGAAATACCGTGTTGTAGACCAAAGAGCTCGAGGCCCCTATAAGCCGGTGTAAGCCATGTTGTCCTTCAGCCGCTGACAATCAGTGAACTACACACCCCTAGTTGGACCCCTGTATCGGAGGGCTGGGAGAGGGCTTGGGTGCGCACGGCTTTTCGTACGCGCCTCGCTTCTGGCGGGCATGGCGAAGGGGGAATGGTTGTTGGCTTCGAGCCATTGGTCACAGGTTGGCTTGGTCGGGTCTTGGACGCGAGAAAAGGCTGGAAATATTGCGCCAGCCGGTGTGACTGCCATGTAGTACCGAGGTTTGAGAGCCCGAGGCGACCACTGAGGCTCAAAGTGAAAGGCTGGGGGTGTCGATTGTAGTGAAAATAATCTTGAAGCAGTAACAGACAAGTTTGAGAGGACAGCTCCCTTAAATCCTCACAAACTGATGCTTACAAAGTATCATTCAACATTGACCCCAACGCTGTCTTCGGCAACTCCGAGAGAATAAAGGGAGAAGTGAGAGTCCTGAAACGAGAGATTGAAGCTGTGGTCCAGCCCATGACTCTCTCTTGGTTTCGGTAATAATGCAAGTGTTTCCGGTGGCTTGATGTCTTTCTTTCTTTGCGGCCGTTATGGCGTTACCCCTGGCTGCCACGTGTCCGAGACCAGCAGAAATCAACCATATTGTTGGCCCGGGACTCCCCATGCGCAAAACGGAGAGTAAATCGTATCGTCCCGGAGCAAATGGGCAAGGTCCCGGACTGCAGAACAGTTCAGGCTTCCATTTCCTTCTGGAAAGGAGAATTCCTCAGCTCTCCCGCCTGCAGCAGCGGGGCTTGCCGTGGAAACAAAGAAAGTGACGCTCAGCTGAATGGGGGCTGTCGGTTCTCACATGTAGCTCCATGTACCCCTGGGAAGGGCGTGGAATACTCCCCGTCCCAAATAGTCCCGGTCCTTGCGGCAGGTCGAGCGTACGGATAACGGCGTGAAGAGAGGTGGCTTCGGCTTTGATAAGGAACAGCTCATTAGGGGCATCTTTAAGTGCATGTGTCAGAATGTACTAGGTGCTGCTAGCGGCCGTGACCTTTGGCGACATATGTGTCTAACTAAGTAACGGCTATATGTAGGTACTTATGTGGTGTTGCACTTTGGTATTATCTTAGGTTCCCCTCTCTTGACGCGCTGCGCGTCTGAAGCACCCTTAACACCGTGGAATAAGTGGTGGGGATGATGACACTGTGTAGAGTCTGCTAAACTTCTTTCTGGTTCCAATCAAAACCACTCCTTTGATCCACTTGGTCCTACTCTTCCTTTACACTTTACCTCCGGAATCGTTCATCTTACAGCGTCATGATGGCCATGAACATGTACAATACTTACCATCCGCGCGACACAGACCAGTGACACGACAACATCTTGGCTGTCAGACGGGAGCCGAGGCCGGCAGAGACGGAACCTCCAAGCAGACTGACAGTGGCAGTCCTGACTCGCCCACTTGGACCTTTTGCGGTCTCGACTCACACGAGGTGATGAGTGGGGGCGACACTATTAAGAAGTGCCGGTGCTAGCAGCGTGCTAATGTACTCGGCGTCTGGTCAAAAGCTTGTAAGTTGTCACCGCTATTCTCACGCTATCGTTGAAGGTTGAAGGGCTCGGCGATTGGTTTGATACAAAAGACAGCCGCATCCATGTGGTCAGTCGATTGTCGCGTGGTGAGGTTGAATTTCATTCTTTAGGTATGCATGCCTGTATTGAACTTCCACCTCGAGCCGGAACATTGAACTTGCCTTTCTGGGACGGACAACTCTTGAAGTCGACGCCTCCGGCAACTTGGTCGTATCCGGAGTCTGGCCGGGGCCGGGGCCTGGGTGATCGTCATCAACCCCACACGCTAAAGCGCCTGGGTAACCCTGACCCTCCTTCAGCGGTCATGCAGAGTATTTCTACATCCGGCTAGGTGTGGCATCGGGTTGCTGACCGGGAAGTTTTGACTTCGTTTGCCATGTCACTATCCCCAGAGCGGCGCGCGCTAGACTGTCCTCGTTCCCGCTTTGACTGTCTCACGAAAGCCACAGCATCTCCAAGGCGTCGATCCGAATGCACTGCGTTTTGGGCGACGAAGTCACGGAATCATATTTTTTGCGAGCTTCTGGAATACTTAACATGCTGCCACTCTGTGATTCTTGACACAAACACCGCTCGTTTTGCCTCTCATTCTCGGACTCGGAGTCTCTGACAGTTTTTAATCTTTTGATCCTGGCTTCCACTTTTGGCCCGCCATGGATCTCGCTTCCTTCTACTTTGGTGCTTTTCTGGCCGTTTTCTGCTTCACCCAGACCAAGATCATACAACAAACGCGGGCCATCTGGAGACGCACCCGAAGCATTGCAAATGGCTACCTATGGATGATCTGGATCGAGGCATGGGTCAACTTCATCTGGGCCATCAAGACCTTTTTGTTCCTCTGTGGAGTTATTCCGCCAAGGTTAGCCCGCATCCCCTGCCAGTGACCGCTGCACAGAGTCTCGTCTAACCATCTGAGCAGTCTTGCGTTCTTTGTGGGCACCGGTAGGTTCAAGGTACCTAGTACCGTATGCTGACTACACCAAGGCTGACGCATGACAGTGATCCTATGGTCGATCCAGACGCAGCTCCTCTCCCAGATCATTGCCAACCGTGTAGCCTTGATCATGGTCGAAAGGCGCAAGGCGCTCATGCTGAGATGGGGTCTCTTCATCTCCATTGGTCTCGTCAATATCCCCGTCTGCATCATCTGGACCCAGGCACACCTGCCAGAGGCCACCCCCTTCCAAGTCACACTCAACATCTGGTTCGAAAAGGCAGAGAAGTCTTTCTTCCTCATCATCGATCTGAGTCTCAACTTGTTCTTCCTCTACCTGGTCCGGTCTCGCCTCATCTCGGATGGCCTGAGCAAGTACTGGAAGCTGTATCACTTCAACGCCGCAATCGTCATGCTCTCGACATCCATGGACATCCTGCTTCTCGGATTTCTGAGCTTGCCCGACCCCTATCTGTAAGTCTCTCTGCATCGATCCTCCACTGCAGCTTTCCCTTGCTAACCCCACGGAGATATGTGCAGTTTTCCCCTCTGGCATACATTGTCAAGCTCAACATCGAGATCACCATGGCTGTCATCATCTCCAAGGTTGCGAGGAGCGGCTCGACTGGCAAAAGAGATGGGCTGCAGGAGGGCAGCAGCCAGAAAACCGATCTAGATCACGGTACTACTGCTCGGGTCGAGATTAGCGGCGGGCCCAAGACACAAGATCAGGCGCACGCATTTCACATCTCGAGGAATGATGTCGAGGCTCGCGGTGGTAGTAGCTCCGGCTCAGAGGCACCTCTGTCACATACCCGTGACGAGCAGGGTATCATGAAGACCGTTGAGACCATGGTGCTGGTGGAGAGAGACGAGGGGGGGCGGGATAGATACGTCAAGATGTAATCAACAGCGCCTGTACTGAGTTATGTACCATAGAAAATTTGTACCATCTTTACCGGATACCGTCCTATCCATCTCCCAACCATCCCTCTACAAACTAACGTCCTCTCCAGTCCCCTACGGTGTACCCGGCAGCCCCCTCCTCCACCCCGTCAACACCCTCCTCACTTCCTCCACAACCTCACCCTTCCTCTTCTCCCACTCCCCCTTTCCCCCTACCTCCTTTCTCCCTTCCCCCTCCTGCCACTGACCCAACCCCTCCACCAACTCAACCAACCCCAACAAAACACCCTCCCAACACCCCAAACTCCCCTCCAACCCCCTCAAAGTCCCAAGCCGCCTCAGCGTAGCCTCAAACTTACCCCCCCTGACATCATCCCCACTACCGCTCCCCCTCCCAAACCAGTCCCCCCCATCCATATCCTCCAACACACGCCATAGAAAACTCGCGGCCGCGTACCGCCCGCAAATGGCGTCGCCGAACGCTTGCATCTCCCTCGTGAGGTCCGAGACTTTCGAGTTCGAGTCCTGCGGGTCCTGGTTGGCGGGGATGATGATGATGATGGAGTGTTTGAGGAGGGTCTGGGCTACAAGGGTCCAGGCCTCGTGGGCGGTGGCGAGGCGGGATTTGGCGGATTTGGCGCGCTTGGTTGCGATTTGGTGGGGGGTTAGGTCGGGGGTTACGGTGTGGGAGGTTGGCGGGTTGGATTGTTGCTCGATGTTGTTGTAGGCGGCTTGGGCGGAGGCGGGGGTGGGGGGGTGAAGGGGGGTGGTGAAGGGGTTGGGGTGTTTCGGTGGCATGCTGGGTTGTTGTCTGGTGGTGGCGGCGGTCAATACGGAAGGCAGGTAATTATATGGCTGAGGTACATTCGATTCGAGTGGTCTGCGCGTTGGGAGCCGAAGGAACGGGAATGTCGGAAGTGGTTTTATGTAGAAGAGACCGGGAAGATGGTGAACACTTACAGGTGTTAGTTCTGGCTAGGTGCGAGCGCGGAACAGAGGCGGACAATGAACTTGTCCGGCATTGTCTGTTCCCTCCACCAGTTTCAAATCTCTGCAAGCCAATGGCCGCTGTATTGTACACAGACAAAGCAAGTCTTCATGCGTACAGGGCCAGCCACTCTGGAACACCCCCTGATGACTCCGACATGAAAGTCAGCGCAGTATCTCCACTGTCAGACCAAACCGTCTTCCGGGACTCCTTTAAAAAGATGGCGGCGTCTCGTAGTCCTTCTCGTGCCTGTCGAGCCGAAGCCGGAGATCGAGATGGAAACCGTCCTAATGGGGTGGATGTAAACCCGTAGGATGTCAGGTTGGTCCTCTGCTGCCAGCGCGGCCCAACCTTTCTCAAGCAGCTTGATGGCGGTGTTGTTCGCCTCCCAGAAACTCAACTGGCCCACCTCCACCATGGCCGCCAAGTGGCTGCCGTACTCCAGACTGTCACGTATCATCATTTCCCGTCCAAGCGAATCCTCTGCTCGACGATGCCCCTGGTCACATCTTCAGCCTCGTCCAGGCGTCCCTAGGCCCCACCTCGGAATGTCGCTAGACACAGCCATCATCCTGTCGAGTACCGTAGCTCCGCCGCGGCCAGTTCAAACCGGTCTTTGCGCCGTCCGGCTGGGATATGCCCGATGATGCAGAGCATGCATGGCCTTGTGCTCGTCGTCAGCTGGTGGCTCGTCATGCAAGAACGGCCCCAGGTGGGTGAGAAGATCGGCCTGGGGGTCCTGGTCGATCCATCGTTGGCCGCCTGCTGTCCAGTTTCCGATTGAGATAGTGTTGGATCAAGCTGAGCGTAAACACCAGGGCCGCCATGGCTGAAGGCGCCGTGTCCCCGAGATTGAATGAGAGCAGCCTGTGGGAGTCAATATCGCGAAAGTTTTTGGTACGAATCGGCACTTGCCAGGACATGAAGGTTCTCATCAGGAGGCTCTCGGCTAAAAGATGCAAAAGGATGCTATTCATGATGCTGTCATGTCTAACGAAGCCAGAGCCAATCTAAACTCTATATGAAAACCCAACCTAACCGCTTGATAAACGCTCAAACTCCAGTCCACAATGCCCCCTCCTCCCATTACCGCCCACCGACCTGACCCTTGGGAATAGGCGGGATCCAGCAGACCGCAAAGTTCAGCACGATATGGATCACGCCAATGACCCAGAACCCCCGGGCATAATTGTTGCCACCGTCCATGAACCGGAAGACAATCGCAAAGATGACGCCGCCCAGGTTGCCGCCGGCGCCCGTGACGCCCGACAGGACCCCGTTGGCCTGGGGGTAGACGTGGGGGAGCAGGGCAAAGTTGGCGCCGTTGCCGGCCTCGTGGAAGATGGCCATGACGACGACGAGGCCGATCATGACGCCCAGGTCGTGCGGGTCCAGCACGCCGATGAGGATGAGGAGGGCGCCCGTCAGCACGCCGCAGATGTGGATCCAGATTTTCTTCCACCACAGGCTGCCGCCGGTGACCTTGTAGAGGACGTCGCCGACGACGCCGCCGAGCGGGCGGTTGATGAAGTTGAGGAAGCCAAACAGGGCGGCAAAGTTGCTGGCGTTGGTCTGGCCGAGCGTGGGGAAGTTCTTGAGGTAGTAGGCGCCCAGGATGGAGTTGATGGCCAGCTCGCCGCCGAAGCTGCACGCGTACGTGGCCACGTGGAAGAACGAGTGCAGGCTGAAGGCGATGGTCATGGTCTCGCGGAAGGTCGGCTTCTGGATGACCTCGCACTGAGCCGTCTCGAGCGCCGCGTCGCTGGGGATCTCGGTCGGCTTGCCGTCGACCGAGGGAGGGGACTTCTTCTCGACGTCGGCGTCCGATCCGGGCGTCGACGACGAGTCGGGGCTCGGGGCGCGGCCGGCGATGCTGCCGGGAACGGTGACGATGGTGCCGGCGGCGCCCTGCGCCTCGATGTTGGACTGCATCGTCAGGTGGCGGTCATTCCTGGGTGGGTTAGCATGAGTGATACTGCCAGTGTCAGAAAGTGGAGGCGACATACCACTTGCCCAGGGGCGTGTCGTCGCACAGTAGCAGCAGGCCGACGCCGCAGGTGATGAGGCAGGCCAGGGGCACGACAAAGGTGATGCGCCAGGCCTCGGAGGGGGTGTGGCCCCAGGTGTGGACGAGCGAGTCGAAGACGGCGGGCATGATGAAGTAGGTGATGCCGCCACCGGCGTTGCCCCAGCCGCCCGAAAGGGCGTTGGCGGTGCCGACGACGTTCTTGTCGAACCAGCCCGTGCACCAGACCTGGCACGGCACGAAGGAGCCGCCGAGGATGCCGATGAAGAAGCGGATGATGTACAGGCCCGTCGCGTCCTTGATCAGCGGCGCCAGGCCGATGGGGATGGCGCCGACGAGCAGGATCATGCTGAACACCTTGCGCGGCCCATACTGGTCGCAGAGCGGGCCGGCCACGAAGCGCACCGCGAGCGTGGCCACGAGCGAGACAATGTTGGAGTTGGCCACCTCGGCCGACGTCAGGTTGAGGTCCTTCTTGATGGTGACGCTCAACTGGGAAAGGGGGGTCAGGTCAGTTGGTGGCGTTCTCGTGATTAATTGGCTTGGAGAGACCCACCAGAGGAGGAAAGGTGTACCAGGCCCAGAAAGCCAGCATGAAGCCGAGCCACGAGAAGAAGAAGACGCGGCCATGCATGTCGACCGGGTTGAGGACGGGCACGCTGCGGGCCTTCTTGTTGACCGGGTTGAGGACTGGCGTCCGCCAGAGGTCGGCTGTCTTGAAACCCATCGTGTCGGACTGTGGTCGGGACTCGGTGAGGCGGGGAGATGGGTGATGCAGCTGCGGATGCTTAATTCCAGTCGGCAGATGGAGGAGATCGCGGATGAGACTTTGTTATATATCCATCCATGGCTTCCCTGATGAGTTGAACGACAGCCGGTAGGTAGATGAGACATCCCCGAGGGCCAATAACCGACACGGTGGTGATCCAATCGCGATCTAGAGCCAAGGCCGTCCCGAAACGGGTGTGCTTGGTGGTTTTTCCGCTTCTGAAGAAAAAGCATGCATTTCCGATCTCAACTCTTAATCCCACCGTTCCCACACTGGGGAAAAGCGCGTCAAGACCCCCACAGCCAGCCCAGGCCACTGGAGGCCAGCCCTGTGCTATCTGCTTATCTGCAGGGGCCTGAGGCTCGCGCGCAAGGGGCGGCCTTGGCAGAGATAAAGCCTTCCGAGCTGAAGCGTCCCGGATCTTGCCGTGCACCCCAGCCGAGCCAACCTTATCTTGCCGTCGCCTGCCATCCCGTCGATACCTTATCAGCCGAGCCAGGCCCATCATCTCCGCGGGCATAAAAACCTGGCCGCCCCCCGTCCATGAGTCCCAGAAACCGGATAGATGATCGCGCTCTGTCTCTCCTCTCTGCCCATCGCACTCTTCTCCGCTGCGCGTCCTCATCTTGCTGCATCACGCCCGCAGCGGCTGAACGGGCACCCCGCCGTCTCCAGCTCCCGGTGGCTTAGCGTTGAGAGTCGGGTTGAGACCTCTAGCCAGCCAAGGCCATGATTTCGCCACGGATTGCGACGATTGAATCCGTTTCCCAGTGCTGATTCTGTCAAGGAAGAAGCTGGAAGGGAAGGAACTGGTGAACATTCTGCCGGCCGAGGTGGTTCTCACGACAGACCAAAACGTGAGCGCTGGACGGTAACCGTGACCTCGCGCTTTGAGGATCAATAATGTGACATCGGAAGCGATCCGCCATAGCCGGTTTCTTGAGCCATGTCAGCAAACCCATTCGAAACTCAAATTGCCAACATGGATCTCACTGACTCGCTCTCACTCATCTGTAAATTCAAACGCCTTGTTTATGTTGAAAAGCAACAGAAGGGTCTCGAGCTCTGAAACCGTGAATGAAGCCTCACTCCGAGTCCTGTGACGTCGCTGTAGTCGCATGTGAGAGATTGGGTGTGGCGCAAGGATTGAACTGAAACGGAGCCGGGACCTGTGTCAGCCTTCACGCTGCCGCTGCGACGACGGAGCTCAACCCGGCCAACCGGGCCACCACTGGCAAAGACGCTCCCGTCCATCTCTGCATCCGTTAGCACCCCACGCTCCCATCCCCACTCGGCGGTTGCGCAAAGGAGCGGGCCGTGGCCAGCTGCGTGCCAGTGCCTCGACCTGGCTCCGACGTCAGTTGGGAACGAAGTGAAGAGTTCCGCGGACCGAGCGTGGACATGCAGGCTTTATGAAGCGGGAGGCCCGATGGCACGCATCTGCTTCCTTCCATAAAGCTTCCTAGCGGCCGCCGCGGGGGTGATCTAACGTGGCGAAACAGATTCGCGGATCTGGGAAGGCTGCTGCATCAGCGCATCTAGACCGTGGCTGCGAGCCTCCGCACGAAGCTGAAGCCACGCCCAGCACGCATGAGAGATCGCTTGGCACCAGTGTTGTGTCGTACCTGCTATCTCCGAGGGATCGAGAAGATCTGTGCTCCCGAAACCTTGCTTGCGTTGCGTGACATCAGGCAGGGTTATTCCTCCCTCGGGTTAAACATATCCGTATCCGTAGGACGGACCGAAAGGTCGGGCAGCAAAATCGAATCGCTGTTCCATCTGCCGTCTCGTGCTTGCGTGGTGGTTGCTCTTGCAGAGCCATGCTCCTCCGTGGCTGTGACGTTGAGCGAGTCGGCTCCTTCACGACAGCCAAACCCAGATACCCAAGATCCGACCACCAACAGCCAAAACAAAAACTGGCAGATGTTCGATGCAGTGCATTGCCGTCTATCGTTCCCAGCCTACGGCGCCCCGTCCTTGCCATATGTACACGGCGGGCCCCCTCCCTCAGCGAGGTCTCCTCCCTCAGTTGCTCCGCGCACCGCCCTTGGCCTCCCTGAGCTCGTCCATCTTTGCGACGCGCTTCTTGAACTCGACGTATTGGCACTTTTCGTAGCTGTGTCTCTCATCCTGCGGCAAAAAAAGAAAGCGAGTCAGTCGTCGATCGGGGTGGGCGCGGCCTGGGTTTTTGCTCGGCTGCGTTCTGGTCCGTCGCCATCGCGGCACAACTCGTACCTCGCATTTCCAGGGCATGTAGTAGGTCTCGAAGCGGCAGCGGTTGAGGGGAATCAGCAGGTGGGCGCAGCTGTCTCGGTATTGCATGGGCACTTTGGCATCGCGCATCTCCTCGCGCGTCGCCCCTGTGGCAGGCTGTCAGCGGTTTGTTTGAGACTTGATAGGTAGGTTGTAAGGGCCTGCTTCGTACGCCGCGGTGTTTCTGCTCCTTCCAACGCCATTGTGGGCTGCAATTGGGCGGCTGCGGCGACAATTGCGAGTGTCGACGTCGGATGTGATGAATCGCCCAAGCTCTCTGACACCGGAATCCAAAAGTGGAGCTCCAGGCTCGGAGCAGAAGTGGGGCGAGTTAGCGCTAACGCGTGCCTTTTCACGTGACCCTCAGCATTTTGTTCTGGCTCAGTCTTTTTCGGCCGAGGCGCCGACTTTCTGAATGGCTTCGATCTGCAAACAAAATGGCAAACCCCACATCCACATTTAAAAAAGCTCCCATTGCTCGATTCACTACCAGAACAGTGCTCGTATCAATGTTACCGCCCGTTTGGCATTGATATGTTGAGCTGCAATTACGCCATCGAATTCGGCGACATTGTGCAAGCAACAAGTGTCAGCCGCCAACTTCCCCATCAAGCCTTCGTCAGCCGAGTTGTCCGGCGGCCGAACTATGGCTTAGACGATTCTCAATGGTCCAAACCACGATACGAATGCGTTTTTTTCAACCTCGTTTTCAATTTTACAGTCCAGATCAGCATTGCTTGGAGCTTCCAGTTTGGCTCAACCGGCTCCAAATATCAAGACACATAGCACACTCTGGGTGTCTCTAGGTACTAATTACTTGTGCAGCAAGATCATAAGATGACATCGGTGCCAAAAGATGACGATCGTGAGCATCTCCTACCTTACCGCCCCCCAAGCCAATACCGCTTCACAAACTCGACCCCCTCCCCAACCCACTCCTCATCCAGCCGGCTGGCCATATCAAACCCATGATCCCCTGGCCGCTTCGTGTACTTGACCACAGCCCGGGGCCTCTCCCCGCGAATCCTCTCCACCATCTCATCCACCCTAACCGTATCAATAATCGAATCCTCCAACCCCTGAATCACCCACATAACCGGCGGCACCTCCTCAGCCTCAGCCAGCGCCCGCCCCAACGTCAGCCTCCCCCCGCGTCCTCGCCAAACACCTCGTACATGGTCAGCCACCCGCACCGCAGCACCGCCCCGACTAGCAACCCCAGCCGCGGCAGCGGCGTCGACGCCCGCACGCTACCGGCCTTCATCCCCGCGAGGTACCCGTCCACGACGGCCCGCAGCTGCGGGTCGTTGTCGGGCCGGCGCACGCCCCGTTGCGGCAACGTCGTCAGGTCGGTGTGCAGCGCCGGGTACTGCGCGATGACGGCGCGGAGCCGGGCGGTGCGGTTGAGGAGGAGCGCCGACTGGATGGCCAGGAAGCCGCCGGCGCTCTCGCCGGCGGCGGCGACGCGGTCGAGGTCCGGGCGGAGGTGGGGGCCCCAGCGGGCGTGGACTACCCCCGGCAGGTGGGCGTGCAGCCAGGTCCAAAAGTCGGCGATGTCGTCGAGCGCGTCGACCGCGCGGGACTCGGGCACGAGGCGGTAGCTTGCTGAGATGAAGAGGGCGGGCGTGGTGTGGGCTAGGTCGCGGATCCTGGGGTTTTGGAAAAGGAGAGGTTGGTCACGGTGGTCGTGAACTGGATTGTACCTGAGGTATGGTATCGACTTACCAGCCAGGGAGCATGTAGGGATCCGGGTTGCCGCCCACGATGAGAGCACCGCCGTGGAAATGCACCAAAATCGGGATGGGGTTGGTCCCTGCCTGGGCAGCTTCGGAAAGGGTCTTGGGAACAAAGATGGCGGCCTCCAGGGGCGTGTCGCTCACCGTATTGTACGCGACATCGATGCGGTCGAACCGGGCTTCGAGGTCGGCAGCCACGTTCTTGCCCCGTTCGTCAGGAATCCCGAGATTGGAGTCGAGCGACATGTTTGATGATTAGTGGTGAAAAGGTTGCCGGAGAGGAGCAATGGATGGTTCGAGGTAGGGTCACGGTGAGAATGGAGGACCCGTGTTCTTGTGTAAGTCTGACTGGCAAAGGTGAGAACACAAAAACTAAAGTACTGGAGATGGTTTCAGCCTGACCGTTGATCATTACCTGGTATTCATGTACTTCAGTTACCCTGAGGGGCGTCAGTTGAGGGAACTCGGCTAAGTCAGTTCATGTTAGCTGCGTAATTGCGTCGGGCTGTGCAGTGCAACACTGCAACCGTCTCCTCACCAAGGATCGCGAACTACTGTAGATATGACAAATCTTTAAAACAACGACCACAACGTAAGAAGCTTGGCGTGCAGACCTGCTTACAAGTACATGACTAGTGCTGGACCAGCTCGGACTCGGTCGGACTCGGTCCAGCACGTTTTGCTGAAATAGCGGCAGCTTTCCGTGTTGAACATTCAGGCTATCAACAGTTTGAAAGAAATTAACTGGTCATACAGACGGCTGATGCTAGAAATACACATCGTGGCATACCTAACTCAGGGGTTGTGAGTCGGGTATGCGAGACTTGCCTTCTCAAGATGAACCGAGCCTTGAAAGAGAACGGAGAAAACATTGAAAGCACTGATCAAAGTAATTACAAGTCATCGTGGCTAAATGCCACTGAGCGTTTGTACCGCCCAGGCACATGCATAGTTATTCAAGTATTGGAAGACTCGCTGGGGGAGGTATTCCTGGATAGACCCCAGGAAAGGAACGGCAAGCAATGCAGCAACAGCATCAAAGACTGGAGATGGGATGAATCAAGCCTGACGTCAGGTATGCACCTGTGGTGCTGGGCCTGGTTCTTGCAGGGGACGAGAATAGTAAAAGATCCCATTGTCTGAATCCGGGGTTACCATAGCAACTCCTTTTCCTTACATGCATTAAGTTGAACAACAAGACGTCCTGAGGTGAGATGACTAACTGTGACACAGCCGGGGATGCACGGAATTAGCAGCCCTCAACCTTTGATCGGCCTGACGTGGACGCAACCTGCAGCTTTCCTGACGAGTCTCAGCTAGAGTATGGTCCCGACAGCCTGGTTTGGGGCATGCAATGGACAGTGGGTGGGTTGTGCAAAGCTGCAGTGATCCGTCCCATGTGAGCCTGCAGCCAGACGGCTTGTTGGCTGCAGGAGAAGGCATCTTTCTGCAGACTGCAGGTAGACGCCTTCTAGCATAGCGCCACCTTATTTAGCCAGCGAATTACCCTGCCCAAGACGGGAGTTCATGGACCATGTTCCATGGGTGAGTGCTCGGCAACAAGAGTCGCAAAGGAAGGAGTGGAAGGAGGGTACCTTAACCAATGAGTCGTCGTTTCGTCGGGGATTTGAGGCAGGTTGGCGCCGGCCCAGGCATGGAAGCGAGAGTTGCAGTGTGTAGGTATGTTTAGGGCAGACATGCCCACCTCGGAATGCATCTGACGGTTCCGACCTGCAAGATTGTTTGGAACCGAGTGCGGCGCATATATTGTTCAACGGGCACTCAGTCCACAGTCCAGCTTCCATGACCATAAATCCATGATGAGCGAATGAAGCAGGAAGAACGGACTCAACGAATGTCAAACCGAACAACGTAGTCAATGATTGTGATGCCATGACCCGCGTACTTGATGTAAGGTAGTTTGGAGCATAAGGAGTGTTTGGTCAGCATTTCATGGACAGCCCCCCGGGTTCGCAGCGAGCCGAAAGTTCGGCGCGGCTGTAGGTGTTTGGCGGAGGACGGGAGTAGGTGGAGTGCCAGGTGTATTCTTGGGAGGCAGCCGCCAGACCTAACCAATAGCAATGCAATGTGCTCAGTCTGCCCCACAAATTTTTCTTCCTCAGGTTCTTTCGAGTTTCGACCACATTTTCCACATTCCCAGGTTGTTGAATTGTTCCCACCTTTCTGTTTCCCAGAATAACGCGACACAATCACAGTGTCGATAACAACCTCCAGCAAGAATTCCTGCTTGCCGGCAAGGTGGCTTTGGACATCTCGTAAACCGGCCTCAATGATGGGGCGTATTCGCAAACCCGGAGATTGAGTCAGAATCATCAGAAGCGTACCCTTAGCAAGCTTGAGTACCTTACCTTACCTTAAGGTGATCAATGCCAGGTACGTATCTGCCCAGCCTCGGTGATTATCTCCCGGGGGCTTTTGTTTAGCACGGATAGAGGTTTGACATGTGCTGCATGTCGTGCTGCTCTCCGTGCATTCGATCCCCAATCCAACCGATTCCAGTGTCCCGGCATCAGTGCCGCATGCATCCCGGGAGATCGCCGGCCATGAGTCCAAAGTTCAGACGGCCGCTAACGATGGCGCAGATCAGACGGATGTACGAATACAGCACATGTGTTGGCTACTGTGTAGGCCTTGGCGTGGAACTGCGACCCAATAGCAGCCCTACTTCCGAACTCGCGACAGCCCGTGTCTCCAAATATCGTGCATGGACTTGCATAGAGCCAAGTTCAGCCTTCTCCAACCCTACACAGATCAGGTGCGCTTCTCCATGTGGTAACCTTGCCGCACACCCCCGGCCGCGCCGCGCCACACACATCATCCGCATCCCCATGCGGATCCAAAGAGCGGACACGATGGCCCAAACATGTCAACAGCGCCTGGCGGCCACCTTCGTCATGGAGTGGGACTCTATTTACGGCGGGAACGTGGCCGGCGCAGGTCATTGTACGAGTTCCTCCCGTCGGGGCGACCCTCATGTCACTGTCAGGGGTAGACTCCCCTCAACCGCAAACTCTCCACCCAACATGCCTTGGGCTCGCTACCACTCTCGAGGATGGACCGCTTCTATTCCAAGAACACCAGGAACCCATACATGGATCGAGGTACGATGGCATCCACGCTGGACAAGCTGCTGGTTCCTGTTCGAAGACGGGCAGGATATCCACATGCAGCTGCGCCCTGCCCATCCGTAATGTCTCGCTCGATTGTCTATAACTTCATCTGCCTCCCTCAACTTCCAACGGCATCTGGGCATCACAAGCCTACCAGCCAAGCGCCTTGTTCACTCGAGCTGCAGTCTACGCCGCGGTATCAAGACGGGCGACATCTCGTGCCTTCAACAACTGTTGTGGTGGGCGATTGCTCCTGCAGCTTCCGTTTGCACCCACATACTATATACTGTATGTGGCTTGCCGAAACCTTTCAGCCTGTTAGCCATCTTCTCCTTTCTTCATCCATATTTCTCACCACCACATCCTGCATCGTCACTCTGCTTGTGCTGTGCGACAACAACCAATATCACTGCAGTCCTTCCGGAGTGCCACTCGACGACATCGGAATCAACCCCATCGATCCCCAAACATGGCATCAACACACAACCTTACGCCTCTGGGACTGCCAGACAGACCCCTTCGCCCTGCATCACCTTCACCTGATATACCTCCTCGTCGACCTAGAGCACCACGGGCCGCCCCCATGCCCCTCGCCCAGCGCCCATTCAACCCAAAACACGAAGCCCCTTTGCCTCCTCCCCCTTCCACAGATGCCTACCCTCTCCCTAGCAACGGCGAGGTGTCAGATTGCGAGTCCGATGACAGCGAAGATGAGTCCAGCAACCGGCCAGTTCGGAACAGCTTCCTTGGGATTCGCACCAGCATCACTCGCGCCCCTCGCGACATTGAAGAGGCGGGGGCGTTAGAGAGCAACTCGTCCTCGGAGACTCTCGCGGGTACGCCGCAGCTGGACGCCAAAGAATCCAAACCGCAATCCCTGATTCGTGGTTCCGAGCCTTCCACTTTCGAGAGCCATGGCCTCAATGATTCGCCGCTGCCCCCGAAGAAGGGCCCAAGGTTCTACCGCTACCTGCGCTGGAACTTCGGCTCCGTCTACCGCCGCATCTTCTGCATCGTCTACCTCAGCAACGTGACTGCCATGGCCGTTCTCATTGCCCGCCACGCGATGTCTGGAGGGCGGTTCAAGCTGACCTACCAGCATGCGAGCATCGCCGTGACTGCCAACATCCTCGCTGCCATGCTCGTCCGCAACGAACACGTTGTCAACGTCATGTTTTGGCTCTTTGGCACCTGGACCAAGAACCTTCCCCTTGGACTTCGCATTCTCGCGGCCAAAGTGTACTCATATGGCGGCATCCACAGCGGCGGCGGTGTTGCGGCCACCTTCTGGTATATGTGTTTCCTCGTGCTCCTGACCATCGACTTCCAAAGCGCCGGCTCGCTCAGCATCGTCCGCAGCTACATCTACTTTGTCAGCTACTTCATCCTGTTCTTGCTCCTGTCGATGCTCGTCTCGGCGCACCCCCACCTCCGACGGCTGATGCACAACTGGTTCGAGGGCATCCACCGCTTCATGGGCTGGCTGGCGGTGCTCCTGTTTTGGGCGCAGGCCATGCTGCTCACGGCCGACGCCACCCAAGCCGGCAGCGGCATTTCCTTCGGCAAGGCCCTGCTCGTGTCGCCCAACTTCTGGATGCTCGTCGTCGTCACCCTCCTGGTCATCTACCCCTGGACGCGCCTCCGCCTGCGCGACGTCGAGGCCGAGGTGCTCTCGCCGCACTGCGTCAAACTCACTTTTTTTTACCGCAACGTGCACTACGGTCAAGCCGTGCGTCTGACCGACGCCCCGCTCAAGGAAACCCACGCCTTTGGCGTCATCCCCTTCCATTCTGCCCCTTCACCAACAAGTCACTGCCGAGGCTGCACCTGCCACCATCACACCCCCCGTCCCCCGCTCGCCACCAACGACACCCCCCTCACCCTCACCGCCCTCAAAAGCCACGCCCTCACCACCCCACCCCCCTCCCCCACCCCCTCCCAGTCGAAAGGCTTCTCAGTCCTGGTCTCCAACGCAGGCGACTGGACACGCAACCTGATCGCCCGCCCGCCCCGCCAGCTCTACACGCGCGGGGCCCCGCAGTTCGGCGTGATGCGCGTCGCAGGCCTCTTCTCGCCCTGCGTCGTCGTCGCGACGGGGTCCGGCATCGCACCCTGCCTAAGCCTGTTTGTGCAGCGGCCCGACCACCCCGTGCGCATCCTCTGGTCGGCCAAGGATCCCCTGGGGACATATGGGCGGGGGGTGGTTGAGTTGGTGTACCGGACGGATCCCGAGGCGGTTGTTATTGATACGGCTGCGGAGGCGGGGAAGACAGGGGGGAAGGGGATGGGGAGGCCGGATTTGGTGAGGTTGGCTTATAGGATGTGGGAGCAGGGGAGGGTTGTTGCGGGGGGTGGTGGTGGTGGGGGTGGGGAGAGGAAGAAGGGGGAGGCGGTGGTGGTGATTTCGAATCAGAAGGTGACGAAAAAGGTGGTGTATGGGCTGGAGTGCCGGGGGGTGCCAGCTTATGGGGCTATCTTTGATTCTTGAGGGGGGCGTGTTTGTTTTGCTTGGGCACTTTCATGTTCTGTGGAGGGCTTTCGAGTAGGGGAGACGGCTGGTCTAGCTGGTTGGGCTTTGGCATGTCGGTATATCATGACCTGATGGCTTCTCTTCAGTTTCTCTTTCATCTTGTGGCTGGTGCCGGGCACAAGATTCTGTTTCCTTATAGTTGGGTTTGGACATCAAGTTGGTTTCCAGTCTACTCATGCCTGTTTTCCTCCATGTATTGATGACACAATTACCTAGATAACTACATGTATTAGATCCCAGATGGCATATAAG
>MU863626.1:243851-257379 GCA_033575675.1 Parathielavia hyrcaniae
TTTCTGCCCAAGGGACCCTTCGCTGCAAGTTTTTAGCATGGAGGTTGCTGAGGTGGAAGGTTTCCAAGTGATCCCCCCAAGGTAGACTGTCATCACCCCTATCTTTAACCAAGTCTTCTGTCAACCCCTATCCCTCTAGTAAATGCCATCTTCCTATTTCCTAAACTAGTGCTATTAACTAGGTACCTTATGCGGGCAGTTGTGGCGGCACAGCCTATTCGCCCGGAACAATTGGCTGCAACACATCAGACGACGGATAGGAGGCGCAGGGCAGACTGATGTGTGGTTCCAAACTTGTCAAGATCTGGCGCTCTGGTGGGCGCACGGCAAAACGGCATCACACCCCGTTTCGTACATGTAGCCGTTCATGCATGGCGCAGGCGGCCCGGCAGCAGTTGACGGGACCTCAAAGCATTCTGGTAGAAGTGTATCTACATGTTGGCATGATAGGTACGGTACCTACCAGGTGTCTTCGAACTTCAGGCCAACGTCAAAATCCAGAATGGCGCAGGCTGGTGGTTCAGCTTGAACCTAAGTGCCATGTTCATCGAAAAAAAATCAACTTAAAGGTAACGTACCTGGTAGGTACTTGTACACTCAACATTGTATTTCACGAGCAGCATCAATCGTGCCCATAGAGCTCAACCATGGTCGAAGCAAACAAGCAGGAGCCCAAACTCCAGCCAACAGTGATTGGTCAGGGGGTAATAGTCTGATATCCTTTGTTTGGCCGAGGGAACAAACCCAGCGCGCCTGAACAACCGTTTCTGGGTAACTATCGCCTTTGCACATTTGCTAAAGTCTGACAAGCGACAAAGAGCTTGAGATGACTCGGAGCAAAGGAGTGTTGACTGTTAAAAAGGTCGTTAACAGGTCCGCAAGTTGCAACTGTCCGGCTCTAACCCACGACCTTTTCCGACTCCTCAATCATTTTCAGCCATCGCCGAGATCAATCAATTGAACTTGAAGCCGCCATGGCATCCGATTCCACCCCCAACTCAGATATTCTCACCACACCTTCGTCTTCTACCCCCTGAACAACCCCGAAATCGAAGCACGCCGGCCCCTCCTCAGCGATGCCAACCACGAATCCTCGCGGTACCTGCGGGCGCGACCCAACGGCTTCATCTTCGTCCGCTGGCTCCAGCACAATCCCCGGGACAAGCACGTGGCCGTGGTCGGGCTCTTCGCCAGCGTGGACTGCCCGCAAGAGCTGGTCGTGGTCAAGAAGCTGCGGTGCATGGCGCGGCTGCATCTGTCCGACGACGCGGACTGGCAGGGGAACGGGATAGCGGCCGAGATCGAGCAGTGCTCGCTCAGCAGCGCGAACGACCCGATGGTCCGGCGCCAGCTGTCGCTGCACTACCCGGGCGCCGGTCCGACGCCGTTTCCGCACCTGCACGCCGCCAACATCTTCCTGCACTACCCGACCGACGAGGAGAAGGCGGCGGACCCGGCGCTGGCGCACTTCACCGACTACCTCCCGCAGATCATCGTCGGCAACTTTGGGCTCTCGCTGCAGGCGCACAACGACCGGCAGGACCTGCTCGGTACGGCGGACCCCTGGCACCGGGCGCTGCCGGAGCCGGCGACGCTGCTGGACAAGGCGGACCTGGGTCTGACGCTGCTGGGGTTGATGCAGGCGCACGTGGCGCAGGCGGACGGGCGGACGGCGGCGCCGGACGAGTACGACAACGAGCTGCGGCAGTGCTGGGACGAGTTCTGGCCGGTGGCCGTCATGGTGCAGGACGACTGGTGGGAGCGGCTGCCCAAGACGCGGGCGCAGGAATGGGCGCAGTTCCCGAGCAACGACTACGTCTACGGGCGCATGCTCTCGACGGCCGACCTCAACGTCGAGCGCTACACGGACGGCGGCTTCGCCGAGTCGGTGCGCTGGACCCAGCCGACGACGCAGGCGCAGGCCTGCATGCCGTGGCGGTCGCCGGCGCGGCGCCACGACCGACTGCACCGGGAGGACAGGGCGCGGGTCGGGCGCGACATGTCGTGGTACCGGCGCGACTGGTTCGACGACTTGTTCAAGCCCGGCTGCGTCGAGATACGCCAGGCCCACCTCATCGGCGCCGGCACGCTCGAGGAGGATCCGGACTTGAAGCAAGTCGACTTTGGACGGGTCCAGGGAAAGGCGCAGCCGCCAAAGGGGAGATTGGCGCCCGGGGCCAAGTGCGACGCCGCTGATTGGGATTATGAGGACGAATTGCCAGATTACGAGGATGTTGAGGACGACGACGACGATGGTGGTGATGGTGCAGCAGTCCAAGCAAAGAGGGCCACCGTTCGTGCGCGGGCGCTGGCGCGTGCCAGTGGATTGGGCGACGAGCTATAAACACGGCCGTTGAAAAGACCCTGGGTTGTGGACACGGAGAAGCGGCTGGAAGCTCATCGGAGAGCTGTCCAACGGCGTCTCGACATCGAGGAAGGGAGAGTGAGCCTCTTCCCCGAATATCACGAGCGACGGAAGCAACATGACGAGGCGTTTCGGCGGATGACGCTTGAAGCTGAGGAGCGGGGCCTGCTTAGGCGATGAGGGCAAGCTTGCTCTCCAGTGCAATGACAAAAGAAGAGAAGTCAGGAGTGGAGGTAGAGATGTACTGAAAAATGATGCCCGTTACAGGAATTGAACCTGTGATCTTTGCATGTCGTCGAAGCGATACAAGTGCAACGCATTAGCCACTATGCTAAACGGGCTTCAACTTGTGCTCCGTTTTTAAATTCATAGTTGATGAGTGACAAATTGACTGGATCAGGGTCCGCACTTGAATCCTGTTAGTTTGACGAGGGCGACAACTGAGGGACAGAATGTGGCGACAACGACTGTTTTGACACGGTTTGGAACTGCGAGTTGAGATTGGGGTTTCATTGATGGTGTTTTAATGGATTGTCACATGTGCATAATCGGGGTTCGGTCAATTTGAATCCCGAACCTCGGCCCTGGCCCATTTCCAGCTGACTCAGCTGCCTTTTCGATCTTCAGCGGCCCAATCGGAGTCCGGGCAAGGCTTCCAAAGCTGGCTGAAATCGAACTTCAGGGGAACGTTATCTGGTTGGAGCCTGGGTCAGCAAGAGAGTGTCGGGATAAAACACGCGCTGACCCATCCGAGCTCATGGCAATCCCCGGCGCAGACGCTAGCTCCTCGTCGTTCTTTCTCGCCAAGTGCGGCAGCACCCTCTTTTGCTATTCGCGCAGCGTCCTCCTCTGGCTTGTCGTTCTCGTCGTCGCGGCTGCCGGCGCATTGAGTCGCCGATTCGTACAATCGTCCCGCCTCGTCCCTGGCGGCGCCGGTAAAGAAAGAAGCTGATCGCGGCAATTGCATACCGTACACAACCGCACACGATGGCCGTCGGGACGCTCGCGCTCTTCTACCCGGTCTTTGTGCCCATGAGCGCCGCGGCTGCCGCCTACGCCGGCCACCGGGCGCTCTACGTCGACTGGCGCCGGGTCCTGAGGCAGTTCGTGACCGGGCCCGGCCGGACCAGTCGGATCCTGCTGCTGTTCTTCCTCGTCCTGAACTGGAAGAGCCTGCCGCTGGCATGGACGGTAAGCCTCTATTTTATACAACACCATCCCAACCGCTGACTTTTTCTTGCTTTCTACTTTCCCAGGTCCGCATCTTCCACTCCTTCATCTACCACGTCCTGCGCCGCCCCAAGACCCTCCCGCAGCGCGCCCTCTTTCACTACAGCATCACCTCGTCGCGCACCTCGCTGCTCGAGACCGACTACAACATTCACAAGAGCAACTCGACCTACTTCGCCGACCTCGACGTCAGCCGCTCGCACCTGGTGACCCACCTTCTCGGCCCCGGGATGCCCGCCATCGGCGACAACGCCAAGAACAAGCTCGTGCGCGACCGCGACGGCCGCGTCGTCGGCGGCGCCTTCGGCATCGGCCTGGGCGCCGTCTTCTGCAGTTTCCGCCGCGAGATCGCGCCGCTGCAGGGGTACGAGATGTGGAGCCGCGTGCTGGCGTGGGACCGCAAGTGGCTGTATATTGTCACGCACTTTGTCGTCAAGGGGAAAGTCAGGCCGACCGGGTGGGACGGCCGGCGCATGGGCCGGACTAGGGTTAAGGTGCAGAAGGTGCAGGGCGGCGGCGGGGAGGAGGTTCCGAATTTCTCGCAGTTTGTTATTGCTACGGCCGTTAGCAAGTATGTGTTCAAGCTCGGCCGGTTCACGGTGCACCCGGCGCTGGTCATCGAGGCGGCTGGCCTGCTGCCTGAGAGACCGGGCGACGACGGGTGGAAGGGCGGCGAGACGGGCACGGGCACGGGCACGCCCGAGGAGCTGGGGGACTTGGACAAGGGGAGCGAGTGGGATTGGAAACGGGTCGAGGCGGAGCGGAGGAGGGGGCTGGCGTATGCCGAGCATTTTGCTGCGCTAGACGGGACGAACGCGCTGTTTGATGGCGGCGAGGACGGCGCGATTGGAAGCTTTCCGCTGGGTTGATGTTTGTGAAGAGGAGTTGAGAAGTGTGGGCGTCATTGCTGGGAGGCCTGTCGCTTGAGTTGTCTAGAGAGAGTTGTTGAATTAACGACTAGCCATAGACTTAGAAATTTAATGATAGAGCTGACTTAGTTCTGTTTCGTTTCCATGCTCACGGCTTGAGGGGGCTGTGGATGTTGTGAGACGGGTCTCATCAGACTTCCGGTTGTTCCTCGATCCTATCAATGCAACACCTAAGATCCAAGTTCATATGACCATCGTTAATGCTTAGTGTTGACACTTGACTGTAGCTCACATGCTTAGTAAGCCACCTTCAACTCAACTCGGCCGAGGCCATATCCGCTTATTTCCAGGTTACAACTTTCTACACGCGCCCTTTTTCAACCACCTCTTCAATAGCATCGTTCTCAGCATCCATTGGAAGTCTCGGCCTCATATGAGTCTCATGCTGGGGTTCCATCACAGCCACCGGGGTTGGAGGGGGCGATGTAGACCGATTAAACTCAACCTAATAAGAGTGGGTAAGATATGTACCAAGGTACTTGAGATGGTGTTTTCCACGCCATCATCTGGAATAAGATTTGAAGGCTCACAATCATGGCACTGAGGGAGTCACATGGATACATTTGGCGTCGTCTACATGTGTTGATACTGGAATATTGCTTCCGGTTGCCTTCCTCCGGAACAAATGGAACACCTAGTTGATATCTATTATCAATATCAACGTAAGAATTAAATCTGTGAAGTGCTGAAACCTGTTTCTTACCTAATTAGAGGCACGGTCTAAGGTCCGTCTTCGGAATGCTATGTTTGTTGACCAACGCCCCGTTGTGTTTCGCAGTCCAAGCCAGGAGCCCCCACGAAAACGGACCAACAGATACGTGACACGTGCCTCTTGTAGTGAACGGTCTGCATATCATCTACGCCGTAGCCCCAGCACTGCTGCACCGTCGCAGATCCCCCGAGTTTCATTGGAGGGCACTCGAGCTGACCCGCCTGTATCCTAGGTTGATGACTTGAGAGTAGGAAGTGGATGATTTGAGAGTGAGAACAGCCTGGAACGGCAGGATCTGATCTGAAAGCCCAGCCAGTACCTCAAATTTCACTCTAATCTAGATTTTGCCTTCCAGATAACCTCCAGCCCGGTTCAACGTGACTGTGTGAGAGGTTCCAGTGAGTTCCAGGTTCTCACGTCCTGTCTATTGTGCCAACATGAAGTAAAAACGTAGTGAGTGAAAATGCAATGCTGCCTGCCTCCAAAACATTTTGAAACAGACCCCGTAGAAAATATGCCACTCTGAAGCCTCAACTTTTGTTTCCAGTCCCCCACCCGCCTTGCATGTATGCACCCAACTCTCCAAATCCCAATCCACCTTCATGTTACCTTACCTCACCCCCTAACCCTAGCAACAATAACCGAGTTCACCACCTGTCCATACGGGTGCACGACAACACAACACTCGAGTCTCGGCAGCAAGCCCTCGGTGGCGAGGTCGACCTCCGGGTACAGGCAGGTCCTCAGCCCCCAGCTGCTGCGCACGACGAGCAGGGCGCCGGGCCGCATGCGGTCGACCACGGGCAGGATGATGCCTTCCTTGTCGGCCTGCGACATGCCGACGAGCGCCGCCATGTATACGACGTCGAACTCGGCCAGGTCCCTGGCCGCGCCGGTGGGGGACGTGGCCTCGGCGCAGACGAATTCCATCCCCCGCCCGGCCTCGCCCAGCGCGAGCGAGAGGGTCACCGACGCGGCGATGGCCGATGGGTCGTAGTCTACGTTGAGGATGAGGGGGTCTGCTTCATGTCCTTCCGGGGCGGCGCTGCCGTTTGTTGCATGTGGGGGGTGGGACGGCGCCGGTGCTAGGCGGGCGAGGAGGGCGTCGCGTTTGAGGGACTGCAGTAGGCAGAGGGAGGTCAATGGCAGCGGCCCCGAGCCGATGAAGGCGACGCGGCGGGGCGGGGTCTTGGTGGCCGAGAGGATGGCGCAGAGCTCGAGGCGGGTGAGGTCCTCGTAGTTTTCGTAGTAGGGGAAGGTCTTGAGGCGGGCGAGGACCTCGTCGGGGCTCTGGGGCGCGCCCGCGAGGATCTGCTCGGCCCAGTGCAGCTCGAGGCAGGACTCGGCTTGGGCGCAGATCTGGCGCAGGGAGGGGAGCACTGCTTGGACGCTGGGGTGGGATATGACCTGGAGATGTTCTTGTCAGAACTGTGTTGTGGTGGGGAATTGAATCGGAATTCAAAGTGCAGGGCCAAGGTGCAGGCACCTACCTTGTCAACGGTGTCCCGGTCGTGGATCTCGGAGCAGACGGCGACGAGGTTTCCGAGGAGGTGGTTGATGGCCTTGCCCGGGCGAAAGTGGGGGAGCTGGAGCAGCTGGGCGTGGGTCTCGACGACGCTCTGGACCAGCCAGCGGACCTTCTCGGCCCTCGAGTCGGTCACCTGAGCGCGGAGCACGTCGGCCTTCTTCTCGACGATGGCGATGGAATCGTGGGAGGCGCAGGGACAAGGGTCCATCTTGGCCGTAGGGCTAGCCAGCCGCAGCCGCGAGGCAAGGAGAGACATCCTGGTGATGGAGGGTGGTGGCGTTTTCCAGGGGGAAAACTCGAGGGTTCTTTCAAGGCGCGATTTGGCTGGGCTCTCTCTCGGCGAGTCGGCTTGCTCGAGATCTGCCAGTTGACTGGTCTGTCAAAGATCAGTCCGAGTCTCTCTGAGTTCCCCCTCTCAGGACGACAGGACACAAAGCTAAGAGATCAGAGATGGGACGAGTTCATAAACAGCTTGGGATTTAAAAGGGAGAAAAAGCGCGCGAAAAGCCCGACATGAGACCTATATCCGCGGCCCGGGCTGCATGGTGCGTAGCTGCCTGCCGCGCATGCTGCGTCGATGGGGCGCGCCAGATCGGCAATTGGGCAAGCTTGCGCTTGGAGGCGTTTCATCCCATTCTGTGGCCGTCGGCGGCACTATTCCAGGTTTGGGGGGTCCCAGGCTCCCACGCTCCCGCCAACGGCTCCTGGAGGAATGAGCGGTGATTGCGGGACCGAGCGGGCGCCCGGCGCATTGTGTGTGGGTGTTGGCCGCGAATGGGTCGGGTGCTGCATTAGGGTGGCCATCAAGGTGCCTGGCCGTCAGGGTACTGTGGTTGCCGGCAAAAGTTTTCAAAGTGGGCCGGGTACCGACCAGGGTCACGGACAGAGGCCCACCCTTCCCATCAATGTACCAACGCGTCGCGCGTGGCCGTCAAGTTAGAAAGGAATATGCATTCCATTGGCATCAATAACAGCTTGTTGCCGTAGAGGCATTGTATCTACACGCTCTCTAAGGAATTCCTCAGGGACTGCTTCCCATGCAGTATTTACTGCTTCCCGTAGTTGGTCAGACGACATCTTTGCCGGGTAGTTGACTGCAATGTAATCCTTCATCCAGTTCCACGCATCCTCGATCGGATTTAGATCAGGGCTATAGGGAGGATGCGAATAAATAGAAATCCCTCGAGCTACTAGCTCTTCGCAAGTGATTTGGGCAGTATGAGGAGAGGCATTGTCGTGCATGAATACCTGGCCTGGATGAAGCCGAAACCATCCATCAACAAGAGGGACGACTTTCTCCGCGTACTTCTCCCCAGTTATCGATCCCCATTCCTTCTCCCAGAAAAGAGCAGGCCCTTTGCCATGTTTTGCTGAATATGAACCCCAAAACATCCATCCCCTTGGCCGTTATTCACGCTAAACGATACAAGTCGGGTCGTATGCCTCGTCTTTGCGGCGCGTGACCCAGACCTTTCGATGGGTACCGGCAGTCACCCAGGTCTCGTCGGTCCAGAGGATATCGTGGTATCGCTCGAGAGGCCAGTGTACACGCTCGAGAGCGTTGTCAAGGCGGAGTTGTCGGTTCTTCTCGGTAATCGGGGGCTTTCGAAATGCAACATAGCGTTTGAAGCCAGCGTTGCGAAGGGCGTAGCGGATAGCGTACTCCGAACAGTCCCACCCAAGAGCAAGAGGGATCCTCGAGTAAGGCATTCGGCGAGACGCTTTTGAGGAGGTAACAAAGGCAATCAGCTCTTCGACCTGTTCAGGGTTGAGAAGGCCAGGGCGACCAGAGCGCTTCTTTGGTGTGATATTTGGAGCGCGGCAAGCATGTCCAACTTGGTTGTAAGTAAGGCCAAGTTGTGTAACGATTTGCTCGTATGAAAGGCCAAGATTGCGGAGGGTTTGAACTTGAAGCCGCTCATCGCGAGTAAGATCAGGGTTATTGAAACGCTGACTGGGTGGTGTAGAGGGGGCCTCTGAAGCCATTGCAAAGGTGGTGATGTTTTTCTGACTCGACGGCCACGCGCGACGCGTTGGTACATTGATGGGGAGGGTGGGCCTCTGTCCGTGACCCTGGTCGGTACCCGGCCCACTTTGAAAACTTTTGCCGGCAACCACAGTAAATCGGCCTCCGGTCGCGGTCTCAAAACTGTTCCACTTTGGGAAGGCGGCGTCATCAAAGGGCGCCGAGGCCCGGGAGTGGAGCCACGGGCCGGTTTTTATCAGATCAAACGCGCCATCTCTATGGAGCCCATCAAGGTTCTCAACAATCTCAATCTCGCAACCAAAAACCGCAGTGCCCCTTCCCGTGCGGTCCCGTGGTTTCACTCCCCTGTGCTCTCCGGAATTGCAATCTGCGGCAATGGCTCGCGTGCAATTCCGAAAATGCCAACCGCCGATGACGCAGACGCCGCCCTGTTGTTGGCTGTCGTGTCGCACTGCCTGTGCCCGTCCAGCGGTGAGCCCAAGGACCTGCGTGCCCTAAAAGTTGCCTTGTGACTCGCCCGAGTCCTGCCGTGTTCCGTCGACTGTATTCTTCTCGCCTTCATCGTTTTTGTTATGCCATGTACGGCGGTTGATGAGACCAGCTGAAAGCAAGCCTCACTTCCACACTGTGTAGGTGTCCTTTGACCGGCCTGGGCAAGTTTAACTCCTCCACTGGTAACTCCGTCACTCTTTTTTCTCTTTCCTACCTTACTTTCTTCCCTTCTTTCTCAGCCGCCGCTGTTTCGTTTCATCAGCCTCGTCTGCTCACCCACTTGCCGACCGTAGCGAACATTCATCATGGCTGTCGGGGTGCTGCCGGGCCAGTTCGAAAGTCGGCAGCCCAAGCTCTTCGTCGACTCCGACTTTTCGTCGGCCTCGCCGACTCTCAACACCCCTCCGTCGCCGCTGGAATCGGTCAACAGTAAGTACCGTCTGTCAAGACGCATCCGAAGGCAATGGCATACCTCAGCTAGATGTTGACGCTCAACAGGACCAAGAAGCTCCTCCCGCCCCTTCTTCTGGGAGGTTGTTCCGCTCTGCGACCTGTACTCGGTTGCCCATGTTATCCTCCTCCCAAGCTCGCTGCGCGTGTCGTACGACCCTGTGTCATCTCGCCATGGACTGAGCGGGGCCAACGCCGCCGTCAAGGGCGCCGATGGAGTTAACCGACACCAGCCACACCCGGAAACGTCCCGCTTTCTCGACGCTCTCGCAGACCTCGGCCTCGGCCAAGGCAACTCGGCCACGGCCGGCGTTTCCGTCTTCACCGCCATCCTTCCCTCCACCGACGGGTACGCAAGCCAGTCGGACTTCCTGCGATTGCGCCTCCTCGACTTTCCCTTCCCCATCTCCAAGATCCAGGAAACCCTGCGCGCCCGCCAGAAGTACTCGGCCTGCCGGCCGTCGCCCTCGTCGGCCAACTCGGAGGACTACCTGGCGAGCCTGATTGAGCAGGCCGCGGGAGTCATCCAATGGGCCGACCTCGAATCTTCCGTCTCGATCCTCGACCTCCAACAGTACCTGCTGGGTCTGACCCACGAGCTCCGCGACCGCCTCAACAATGCCCCGTGGCTTACCCCGCACCCCATCGCTCGCAAGCGGGCCGCCCTCATCCGGGGCCGGCCGAACCTCACCGCGGGCGGACCCGTCTACCGCGCGGCTCGCGCCCTCGGCCTCGACCTGGTCATCATCGACGACGAAAGCCACTGGCTGCAGCCCGACACGGACGACAACCGTATGCACCGCGAGGCCTTTCTGGCGACCGACATGACCGAGGACGCGGGCCTGGTCGACCGCATCCTGGCCTCCATCGCCCGCTACCCGCTGCCCATCCACGGCGTCTTCACCCTCTCGGACAACTTCTTCGTCACCACCGCCCTTGTCGCCGACGCCCTGGGCCTGCCCACCAACCCGGTCTCGGCCTTCCAGACCTCGGTCGACAAGCACCGCTCCCGCCTGCTGCAGGATCCGACCGGCTCCAGCGTCGCCCGCGTCTCGTCGGTCGAGGAACTCGACGCCCTTCTGCTGTCGTCGGCGCCGGCCGCCTTCTCGCCCGTCTACCCCCTCATCGTGAAACCGACCAAGGGCTGGTCCTCGGAGTGCGTCAGCAAGGTCACGTCCCCGCGCGACCTCGCCGCCGCCGTGGCCAAGGCCACGGCCCGGCACGGCAGCGCGGCCGTGATCGAGCCCTTCTTTGACGGGCCCGAGATCGACGCCAACTTTGTGCTGCTCGACGGCGAGGTCCTGTTCTTCGAGGTGGCCGACGAGCCGCCGTGCCAGGCCGACGGCAAGGATGCGGGTGTCGAGGCGACCTTCAGCCCCGAGGCGCTGACGCTGCCGTCGGCGCTGCCTGGCGGGGAGCAGGAGACTGTGCGGGAGACGCTCAGGGGGCTTTTGGTCAAGGCTGGGTTCAGGACGGGGGTGTTTCATGTCGAGGCCAGGGTTGTTGGGTCGGGGACCGAGTATCTGGATGTGGGGGAGGGGGTGGTGGATTTGGTGGTGAGGCATCACGATGATATGGAGGTCTCGAAGAAGGCCGAGTGCAAGCTTGTCGAGATCAATGCGCGCCCGCCCGGGTACAGGGTCAGCGTGCCCTCGCGGCATACCTATGGGGTCGACTTCTTTGCGGTGCATATGCTGGCTGCGGTCGGGGACCATGACAGGCTGCGGCTGGCGGCCAGGTCGTTTGACCATGCGGCCGAGGGCAGGACGAGGGGCGCCCAGTACTGGTCGCGGCTGGTCTATGTCCCTGCGCCAAAGGAGGGCGTCGTCAGGTGGCCTTCGGGCCTGTCGCCTTGTGAGGAGCTGAAGAAGCGGCGGCCGGATCTGAAGGAGAGGATTATGGTTGCCGTCGACTATTGCGTGCCCGGCGACAGGATTGGCATGTACACGGACGGGGCGAGGACCTATGTCGCGCACCTGTTGGTGTGTAGCCGGGTCAGCAGGAGGGATACCATCGAGATGGGGGATGACGTGTTGCGGGCGATCCAGATTGAAGTTGAAGAGGAGTAGAGGCGGTAGAGGATGTTCGAGGTTCGCGGATCGATGGGTGTTTCCATAAGGCGTTTTGAGAGGCTGGGTAAGCGCTGGAGTCAGGGAGGAGTTTCTGGTTTCTGGCCTGTTTCTTCCATCAATTGTCATATTTACTGTTTAGACTGATTTGTACCTTACCTCTAGACTGCTGGCTCAAGATGATGCTGTAATAGATTCTCAGAACTTAGACCATACTACCTGGTACCCAGCGTCCCGATGCGCCAGTAATTACCTAGGTACTTTTGAGCCACCCGTGTGAGCAGCTCTCACTATCCCCTGTCCCTGAGAGGCATCTTCCGACACCGCCTGCACGCGATCCTCAACAACACCCTCCTCTCAGGCTCTGCACAATCAGACCTCAGAGTTTAAGATACAACATGCACCCCCAGCCCCTGAATGACCTCCCATAATCTAAACTATCCTCCCACCCCCTCCTCAACCGGCCAACCCATCCGCCAGCATAGCATCAATCAACCGACAATGCCGATCCGCATTCGTCCCGCTCATCTCATCCTCATAGTTCAGCCCATACGGCCAGATATGGCCCCCGCCACAGTTGATCCTGGCCGACCCGCCGTCCCAGGACCGCAGCAGGCGGGTGGCGCCGGGCCAGTTGTTGGCGGCGCAGCGCGAGTTGAAGGCGCTCGTCTGGCCGATGCCCAGCGTGTGGGCAATCTCGTGCAGCGCCGTGCGCTCCGTCATGTAAGCGCGGTTGGTGCCGAAGCGCACGTTGCCGTTGAAGCTGGCGTCGGCCGTCGGCACCCCGGGCACGTACTGCACCGTCACGGCCTTGTGGGCCCGCGCCGCCAGCCGGTTATACCGCGCCGCCGCCTGGCTCATGGCTAACTCGATGCGCCGGTAGGCGTCGGCTTGGTCGCTGGCTGGGTTGCTTGCCTTTTGCAGGCGCCATGTTATGGTTGCGCTGCTGAGGGCGGTGAAGGCCCAGAGGAGGGCCAGGAGGAGGAGGCGCATTGTAGATAGGTGAGGTGGTTGGTAAGTGTGATGGTTATGGCGTTGTGGTGAGAAGAGGTTGGCTGTGAACGGGGAGGATGAAATCAGAGATAGATGGAAGCTCCCGGACTGTCTGTGGCATCTTTTATGTCCCTTGCTTGCCCCCTTTTCTGCGGACCTACAACCGCCGTGTCGGCGTTATTATAGAGTGCCCGGCTTTAATAATGACCCGCAAACCAGGATTCGTGGACATGGTTAAGGCAGGTGAAAGGGATCATGCCGTTCCCGCGAACTGCCGTTCTCGTTTAGCTCTAGGGGCGGCTTTTCTGTCTGGGGTGCATAAAAGCGAGGTGTCATTGGCATGGATATTACCATGACTTGATTGTGCTCGGTGACCACGTTCCGGCTCGGCCGTCGATCAGAGGACAACGGCTGTAATTGACCCGAGAATGCGGAACCAGGGCAGCAAGCAATGCTCAGTGATGCTACGACCAAGGCTGCCAAGTACTGCCATCTAAAGAAGGTCTCTATTTCAAACTTTGTCTCATCACTTCTTGCTAGCACCGTCCCGGATATGTTCAGCGTCCCTGCCTAGTACCTTACCTCGGTCGGTCCCTTTATTCTCTTACTATCACTAGGTAAATATTATTATTATTCCTACACCGCTATGCCCTGGGGGCGTGCCGGACCTTCAACTATTTACTATACAGGAAAACCGCACCCTTGCAGGCCGGATGAAAAACCCATATCGAAAATCAAGGAAACGATCAGTGGCTGAGCCTGCAAATACAAAA